>JARQOC010000006.1:91440129-91522926 GCA_033576535.1 Allobates femoralis
GCTATGGCGGTAGTGACGTCATATGCCGGTTGATTAAACCTCCGGACATGACGACAGACGCCATAGAGGACCCGTGGAAGCGGTACACAACCGCGAAACGGCGTGCCGTCGTCCTTCGCCCCTGCACCCCCTCCCTTGCTGATTTACTTTGTTCATTGATGTGAACAGGAATTAAAAGTCTCAAGATCAACTACCGGTGAGTGCGGACATTGTTTTCTTTGCATTACATATATACACATCATACACACACAGCACACACAGTCACACACACACATAGCACCGCTTCTTACCGGGTCTGGTGTGGGGTCCCCGATGGTCCTGTGCCGTCCTCTGTGCTCCGGTCCGGTCCCCGAGATGATCCGCTGCCGTCCACCGTGTTGCGGTGCCGTTTTGCACGGTATTGCCGGTCCTAGGCTCCATGGTCCCTGCTCTTCCGGAGTTCAGGCCGCAGCTCCGCCCAGGTCATAGTGTGGGCCAATCAGCATAGCGGCGCTCAGAAGCAAGCGTCATCGGGCGCTTGCCTATGACGTCAGCGCCGCTATGCTGATTGGCCCACACTATGACCTGGGCGGAGCTGCGGCCTGAACTCCGGAAGAGCAGGGACCATGGAGCCTAGGACCGGCAATACCAGTGCAAAACGGCATCGGAACACGGCGGACGGCAGCGGATCATCTCAGGGACCGGAGCACAGAGGACTGCACAGGACCATCGGGGACCCCACACCGGACCCGTAAGAGGTGTGCGTGTGTGTGTGTGTGGTGTGTGTGTGTGTGTGTGTGTGTGTGTATGCTTGTGTCTGTACGTGTGTATGTATGTACACCCCCCCCCCCCCCCTGGGTTTCCCCGATAGTAAGACCCCCCTCCCCCCTACCCTGCCTTCATTCGGGGGGGGGGTCTTACATTTTTCTAACAATAATGTTCTTTTAGCCTCAATTTTTTCATTTTCACATGGGCAACAAGATAAAATGGATCCTAAAATTTGTTGGGCAATTTCTCCTGAGTATATCAATACTTCATATGTGATCATAAACCACGGTTTGGGCGCACGGCAGGGCTCTGAAGGGAAAGAGAGCAATTTGACTTTGAGCTAATTTTCCATTCAAAAGTGAAATGCCGCTCCTTCACTTCTGAGCCCTGCCACGCGTCAAAACAGTGGTTTATGACCACATATGAGGTATCGGTGTACTCAGGAGAAATTGCCCAACAAATTTTAGGATGAATTTTATCCTGTTACCCATGTGAAAATTAAAGAATTGAGGCTAAAAGAACATTTTTGTGAAAAAAAAGTACTTTTTCCATATTCACAGATCAATTTGTAAAGCATGTGGGGGTTCAATATGCTCCCCACCTATCTAGATAAGTTCCCTGGGGGGTCTAGTTTCCAAAATGGGGTCACTTGTGGGGGAGCTCCAAAATTTAGGCACACAGGGGCTCACCAAACGCGACATAGTGTCCGCTAACAATTTGAATGGAAAATCAGTTCAAATTGTTAGCTGACACCATGTCGCATTTGGAGAGCCCCTGTGTGCCTAAACATATCTAGATGCATCGTGAGCACTTTGAACCCCCAGGTGCTTCACAAAATTGATCCGTAAAAATTAAAGAAAATTTGTGTGAAAAAAGGTGTTTTCCTTATTACGGATCAGTTTGTGAAGCACATGGGGATTCAAAGTGCTCACTATGCATCTAGATAGGTTCCTTGGGGGGTCTAGTTTCCAAAATGGGGTCACTTGTGGGGAGCTACCATGTTTAGGCACACAGGGGCTCTCCATACGCAACCTGGTGTTTGCCAACAATTGGAATTGTTAGCGGACACCAGGTCACGTATGGAGAGCCCCTGTGTGCCTAAACATTGGAGCTCCCCCCACAAGTGACCCCATTTTGGAAACTAGACCCCCCAAGGAACCTATCTAGATGCATCGTGAGCACTTTAACCCCAGGTGCTTCACAAATTGATCCATAAAAATTAAAAAAAACTTTTTGTGAATAAACATACTAGTCTAGTAGTTGCAATTCGCAGCATAGGGGACCCAATACATTTGGGTCTCTCCATGCTGAGGATTCCAGCCCCCTAGCTGCCAAGTTGTACCTGGCTGGCAACCAAAAATACTGCAAAGCTCCATGTCATTTTATTTGTAGAATTAAAAAAAAAAAAAAGACATGGGGCTCTGCCATATTTTTGGTCCAGCCAGGTACAACTTGGCAGCTACGGACTGCCACCCGCCCCCAGCTGCCTCGTCATTCTTGGCTGGAACCAAAAATGCAGCGAAGCCTATTTTTTTTTTTTTTTTTTTTTTTTTAATTTCTAGAACTAATTCTAGAAAAAAATTACGTGGGGCTCCGCCATATTTTGGTCCAGCCAGGTACAACTAGGCAGCTGGGGGCTGGAATCCTCAGCATAGAGAGGCCCAAGCGTTCTGGGCCCCCCATGCTGCGAATTGCAGCCGCCCCAGAAAATGGCGCATTCATTGAAGCGCCATTTTCTGGCGCTGTACCCACGCTCTTCCAGTTGCCCTGGTGCCGGTGGCTAACTGGGTAATAAAGGGGTTAATGCCAGCTTTTTATTGGCAGCTGGCACTAAGCCCGAGAATCATAATATAGGGCCAATGTTAGACCCGCCATTAGGAATCTCTAGTACGATAAATAGTCAATAAATACACACAGAGAAAAATCTTTTTATTTGAAAAAAAAAACACACAATTCGGACTCCATCTTTATTATAAAAAGATCCGACTAGTCCACAACGAAGGTCCCACGACGTCGATCGCCTTTGCTTTCAGATCACTACTCTGGAGCCGATCTGCCAGATGTGATGAGTGCAAATGATCTGAACCCCGGGGCAGTGACCCACTATGTGCATCACTGCGCCTGGGCTGCCAGATTGCTTTCTGCAGCTCGATCCCCAGGATCCAGCTGCAGAAAATGATCTGACAGATCCAGCACAGTGATCCACAGTGATCACATAATGGTCACTGTGGATCACTGTGCTGGAACTATCAGATAACTTCCTGCAGCTAGATCCTCAGGATCCAGCTGTAGAAAGTGATCTGGCAGCTCCAGCACAGAGCTGTCAGATCGGAGGCGGCGGGACTCACAGCATAGAAGAGGGAGGAGGAGCGGGACGCAGCAGTCACAGGACGGAGCGGGCCGCCGGAGGGGTGAGTGGGAGAGGCGATCGCTGCTCCGGTGATCGGGGGGGGGCAGTGGGGGGGCTGGCAGTAGATGTGGGGGGGCACTTAGGACTCAGAGGAAGGGGGGCAGTCAGGAGGAGGCGGGAGGCAGGGACAGAAAGCAGCAGGCAGGGACAGGAAGCTAGGGGGGAGAAGGGGGGGGCAGGAAAGAGGTGGGGGACGGGGGGAGTTATAGGATGACAGGGAGAAGATCAGAAGGTAGGGAGAGCAGCGGCAGGCAGGGAAACATGACAGGCGCGGTGATTTTCACTTTTGAGCGCCAATCACCGCGACTGTAGCCGGGGGGTAGGGGTGGGGGCAAATCAACCCCCCCCGGGGTGTAGTACAACTCCCCATGTACCTGCAGGCCGAGTGACAGGTCAGTGAGACCCTCACTTGACCTGCAGGAGCCCGATCATTCCATGGCCCAGGGGGTGGGCCATGGGTCGGGAAGGGGTTAAGGTGTGCTTGTATGCTGAGTATTGGTGCAGCTGTTTTCTGCACCAAATCAGCGTCTTATGGCGAAAAACGCACCAAGAATGCAGTGTGGTATTTACCTTGTCTCTCTTAAGTCAATGGGTGGAAGGGTTGAAAAACGCACCAGGAGTTGATATGCTGCAGAAAATAAGCAACTTGTGCTCGTCACTTCTGAATTCTCATTGACTTCAGAATAGGATAGGCATGCAAAAAGAGGCTGTGACTGTGTAGAGACCCGCGCCATACACTTGTATTGTGAGGTTGCACCCACTAGTCATGTTACCGGGAACATGCATTCGCCTAACACTGGTTGATTCCCGGCTTAGAAAATAGTGAATCCTCGCAGTCCAGGTACATCTGGAGTAGAAAATCGCACTTACTTTTCCTCCAAAATTTGGGGTAAAAAAAGTGCTTCTTCTAGTCTATTGACTTATATAAGAGAATGTTGTGGGCGTGGACTGTGCCATGAGCCGGGATGTCATCACCTGTCTTGACTCCATCTTTTTAGAATAGATGTTGCCTTTCAGGTAATCCTTCCTGTGATAATCGTGAAATAGCAAAGTGTTCTGAAGACACAGAAAATTCATCCTCTGCCTCCAGCTCATCACATAAAGGAGGAAATGCATTTCTGAGGAATGGTGACATACCGTAATGCCAAAGAAAAGGTGAAGCATGAGGCATGTGAGAACAGGAGGAAGAGTGCAGTGAAATTCCTTTAGTGTCAATGTGTGAGCTCTGATAAAATGACTGATAATGGCATGTTTGTTCTAGTGTGTTACTTGAGGCTCTCGCACTCTGCAAGTTGGTAGTTTATATAGTTTTCTGCAACAGTCCTACGCCCTCGGATATCTGAAAATTCCAGCAGCCCAGTAATTCAAGGAGTGTTACTCGTGTGAAGAACAGCTGCTCCCTGGATATTGGCATGCGATGTGCAGTTATTGCCCTGGTTGCTCCAGTAGTTTAGGGATGGGCACAGAAGCATATCGGAAGCAATAGGGAAGGTGTAATGCTGGTGTAACAAAGTTCCCGATACATTGTAGTGCAGCCTATACTTTCTGCTAAATCCAGGGCAGGAACCGAACTAAAGGCCCCGTTACACGCTGCGATGTGGCAGCGATCCAACCAATGATGTGGATGGCTGCCACATCGTGAACTGATCGCTGGTGAGCTGTCTCACAGACACTCACCAGCGACCAGTGGACCGGCGACATCGTAGAAAAGAATGAAATATTATTTCAATGATGTCTAGCTCCTGCTGCGGTAAGCGGGAGCAGGCTGGTAACCATGGTAGTGCCTAGTTACCCGATGTATGCCCTGGTTACCAGCTTTCTCTGCTTACAGGCTGGTATCCAAGATACACAGCAGATAACGAAGGACAGTGCTGTCCCTAGTTACTCGCTGTGTACCTTGCATACCAGCCTGTAAGTGGAGAAGGCTGGTAACCAGGGCATACATCAGGTAACTAGGCGCTGCCTAGATACCCGCTGTTTACTATGGTTACCAGCCTGCTCGCTTATCGCTGGTTGTTTGGCCCCTGTCACACACGCTGATGCGTGCTGACCAGCGACAGATTTATGATCTTGGCCATAAAATCTACGTATCTACTGATCGTTGATGTGTCACACACAACGATGTCGTTTCAAAATCACTGCAACGTCACAAAAACAGTGACATAGCAACGATATCGTTAGCGATATAGTTGTGTGTAACTGGCCCTTTAGCCTTAACCCACTTTTAGTGTTACCTGAGAAATTATCATTTTGGAGTGAATATACATCAGTTCTTACTTTGTTTTCTTTAAATGCTATTTTATCGGAGTGAATGACTAGGAATAAATTGGGATGAATACAGCAGCATGAAGAAAAGCCACAAATAGGTTCATATTAAAATGTCTCAGGTACAAGCATAGAGTTTGTTTTTACCCTGCAAGAGGACGTACTGGACTTAATTTTGGTGTAAATTGACAAGTCTTGTGCTGCCCCTCATATCCCCCTGTAACGAGCTGTAATGGGAGTCTGTCTGGATGGGGTGGTGGGGGGCATTATAGCAGGATATAGGTCATTATTCCTAAATAATGGAAAATATTTTACCACTAATGCTATTTTATATACACAAAGTATCAAAAAAGTGCGAATATTTCTATTGCTGCGTCCAGAGCGGTAAGCGCTGATCGCGGTTACCGCATAACGGCCGCACTTGCAGTTCACTTGCGGCAAGCCTCATGCAATGTCTATGGGGCTTGCGGTAAGTGTACGGCTTTGGCACTTGCGGCAGATGCGACCGTGAAAAAATCGCGGCTGACCACGTTTTTTTCGTGGCTGCATCTGCTGAAACCGCAACTATACCGCACTTGCCACACCTGCCGCAAGCCGATAGACATTGCATGGGGCTTGCCGCAGGTGAACCGCAAGTGCGGCCGTTATGCGGTAACCGCAGCAGTTGCGGTTTTGTCACCGGCACTGCCGCGATGAGCGATTTACCGCTGATGTGAAAGGGCCCTAAGAGATGCAGAAATGTTGTAGAACTTTCGACACTAAATGGTAATACGTGTGAACCCACCCCTTAATTGGGGTGTTCATGGCTGACACTCATGGACTTGGTATAGGCCTGTTCACTTATTTAGGAGAGGAAATTCAATAGTACTGCTGCTCAGACCTGTATTGGACTGCTGTGTTCTGCTCTGTACGTCTTAGTTCTTGTTGCTCCCAGACCGGTACTCAGCTAGTAGGTGAGTGGCCAGCAGTTGGACCTCCCCAAATTTCCTCCTGATGTGCTTTCCTAGGTATAGATTATCCTCGTCCGGCTCATATATGGGTTCTGCCTACCTCACTGACTAGGTACCTGAGCAGGAGTATAAGATCATAAACTGATGAAAAAGATGTTTTGATCTGTTTAGCATTTTTGTGTTTTTGCGAGGTGGTGCCCTCATGAGTGTTCTGCTTGGCACTGCTATGTGTAGTACTTTGCACAGACCTTGCTAGTCTGTCTTTCACCCAATAGTAGAAAAAAGTGGCACTCTGCTATGACAATTAGAGTATATGAATATTTTATAAGCAAAAAAAATGATTTTGAGACGTGTCACTTTATAAATATGACCATATCTTTGAACCACCCAATCGCCACGTTGAGGCGTGTCTGCTTGACTGAGTCCCTAACCTCAATTTTCAGCTATTTGGGTTAAAAACCTCCTTTTATAGTAGGCAAATTGGAAAAAGGAAAAAACTGATAACAGGGAGCACTAGCTCAAACAGGCCCAGGGCGGGGAAGGTGCACGACAGAGGGGGTGAACCCATACTAAAATTCTAGATTAACTGCGGCACTTTTTTTTTTTTTTTCTATTCTCCTATATTCTAATTGTCATAGCAGAGTGCCGCTTTTTTCTACTATTGTATAGTGTTTGGCGTGCACCTGTGCACACTGATGGGATTGAGTACTGCAGTTAATCTTGAATTTCTTTCACACAAGGAAACCGATCAGTTTGGTTCCTTAAGCCTCATCTCCTCTGCAACATCTTGTTGGGTTAAAGGTTGAACTTTATGGAGTTTATCATCTTTTAACCTTGAAGGGAACATGTTACCAGGTTTTCCCAATATAAAGCTGCTGTAACAGCATTTTAGAATGCTCTATATACCGTGTTTCCCCGAAAATAAGACAGCGTCTTATATTAATTTTTGCTCTGAAAGATGTGCCATGTCTTATTTTCGGGGGGTGTCTTACTTGTCCATGACCAAGAATTCACATTTATTGCCAAACAAAAAAGGACCTTTTATCATCCCCTTGCAGCCCCCATTAAAGAAACCGCATCATCCCCAAATATGGTATCAGGGGCACATAAACACACACAGGGGCACATAAACACACACTTCTCACTGGTCCCTCCTGCATTCCAGTGACGCTCTGAGCTGCCCGCTGCTGTCCTGGTGCCCGCCGCTGTCACGGTGCTCACCACTGCAAGGAGGACGGCACCGCTCTCATTTCCTTGTAGCAGGTGCTGTAGGTTGTACGGTGCCGCTGTCCCAACCAATCACAGGCCAGAAGCTGACATCATGTAGAGACTGGCCTGTGATTGGCCGTTGGTCAGTTCTTTGCCTGTGATTGGCCGGTACAATGGCAGGGGGCTTGAAAAATAGAGTGGTGCCGGCCTACATGCATCTGCGGCAACGCTCACAGCGACGGGCACCGGGAGGACACAAGCGGGGGGGGCGGGCTGGAGGAGTAGCAGCTGTATGCCCCAATCTTCAGATCGGTGACATGCTGATTATGATAAAATAAAAACATGCCTTATTTTCGGGGGGTGCCTTATATTTGCAGGCACATTAAACCCCTGGTATGCCTTACTTTCCGGGGGCGCCCTATTTTCGGGGAAACGGGGTATGTCACCAATCTGCTTTGCAAGGCAAAAAATAGCTTGTACTATAGTCATATGGGGAATCAAGTCTGTTGGGCTTCTCTGGTCTTTGGGGTCTCTTCTTGCCATCGACTTCCTCTTTTCATGTGGATGATGTCCGGTATCATCTATACTGTGTCCTCCATTGCGCTCCTTTACAGGTGTTCTTTCTGTCTTGCTGAAGGCACAGCAAATTACCGTAGTGCGTGAGCACAAGGAAATTGCTCCTTCCTCAGTTGCACAGAGAGGATACTGTGTAGCTGGCGTAAGATGCATCATCCACACAAAGCAAGGAGGACTGTGATCGAGAGAAGAGAGGTGGTGTGGCGGATCAAGACCAGAGATACCCATGAGACCAGACCCCCTCCCCTCTGTAGGTGAGTGTATTGGGGACATATATACAGCATTCTACAATATTGGAGGGCTTACCAGGCTGGCTGTACTTTATACAGGGGAAACCAGGTGACTGATTCCCCTTTGAAACAATGGAGCTATTTTCGCTACATTCATTCTTTTAGGGCTGAGATAGTTGAGTGCTGTAATGAAGAGAACGGAGCGCACGGGGGCACTACCTGAGCAAGCACACAGCCTTGAGTATGGATACACTTCTGTCTCTTGAGCTGTGCACCTTAAAGGGACACTGTCGGGTCATTTTTCAGTATGATACGAATGTTATGTAAAATCATTATTGTACCGTTTGTAGTTTCCATGTTATCACCATTGTCAGACCCTGCAATGAGCTGCTGCATTAGTCCTGTCCATTATAAGCAGAGACGATTAGTCCTGTGCTGTATAAACTGACATGTAATTATTCACTCCCTCTCAGCAGCTCTCTCCTCCTTCCTCCCTTTGCTAACAGTGCAGTGTCAGGTTTCACTTACAGATCAGTTTATATTACCATGGTGGGAGAGAGCTACTGCAGGTCTGCCTTATCTAGACTCCATTTATTTCTGTAAAGTAGATACCCGCTGTGCTGTGACAGTTTGTGTTGTAGTTCACCTCTTGTGATGCTGCACACGGAGAGCAGAGAGGAGAATACAACCCCCCACTGATCTCCTGTGCTGTGATGTGACATGCATATTCATATATGGGAAGTGGACAGGGAGTGGGCAGTAGGGAACTAAGTGGATCATTCACTGTTAGTGACAGATTAAATTATTTTCTTTATTTGCAGTTTACAGAAGATAGGAGGGGAATATACATAAAAGAAATACATCAATAGAGAGGGTTTAGAGGGAGGAATTAAAATATGATAGCAGTTACATGTGGATTTTTGACCTGACAGTGTTCCTTTAACAACTGGTGGTGGTTTCCCTAATCTTGCAATGAAGAGATTATATGTAATTTTATATAAAATTCATTAAATTATTCTGGTCTCAGATGTTTACTTGCCCTTTTAAATAAAGCAGGATACCACATGTTTTACGTCTGATTTGATGAAACAAGTCATTCTTGATGTTCTCTTCCTTTCAGGCATACTGCAACATCCTGACGGGACGGTTTTGAAGCAATTACAGCCACCGCCACGTGGACCAAGAGAACTGGACTTCTATAACATGGTATATTGATAATATAGCGCGTCTTGTTTTTCGACAGGGCACATTGTGTATCTGGGAATTAAGTTATTTTTTAATATACTACTTAAAAAGGTGGCTTTGTCCTCGCCACACTTGACACACAACATAAACAAATGTATTGATAATTACAACCACAGACTAACACATACACATATGGGGTATCCTTTCATGCCCTCGCTGGCCACTTGACCTTGTGACCCCCGCCTGAGCAATCCTTTGTGATTCAGACCAAACACACCCTTTGGCTGTATTGGGTCAGACCCACACATGTTCATCCAGACCAGCTGGATGAGCAAAGAAGGGGGTCATTCCCCAATTTCCATTCAATAGACAATGGTCCAGCAGAGGACAGGTAAATACCCCCTTGCGAAATTCACTCTAAATGGAACAATCTCACCGTATTCCCGGTGGGGCGTTTCCTTTGGTGTTTTCTTTTTCGCTCCATTGGGAGACCCAGACATTGGGTGTATAGCTTCCGTCTCCGGAGGACACACAAAGTATTACACTGAAAAGTGTAACCCCTCCCCTACTGCCTATACACCCCCTCCAGGAGGAATCCCATCAGTTCTTTGCTTTGTGTTGAAGAAGGCACACTCTGCACTCATGCATTCTCACTTAGTCTTACTCACTCTCTCTGGAGAGTGTCGGATGGAAGCAAAGAGGATCCTTATGGATCCCCAGCATGTCTCCTTCCTCACCCTCGGGCAGAGGCGGTTGAGGTACCCTTGGGGTACAACGGGCTGGAGCCTCATGCTGTTTTTCCTTCTCCATCCCCTTGGGGCTCTGGAGAAGTGGGATCGTTATGGGCTCCCAGAACTCCTGGAGCTCGGGCTCCATCCACAGCCCCTGTGGGATCCTGTCGGCTGGAGTTGTGGACCTCAGGGCTCGGCCCCCTGCACCTGCACAAAGGTACTCTGGACCGGGCCGCAGCATAACCCCCAAGCACCTGGGATGTTCCCTGGGCCCTGTTTATTCAGGGGTTCTTATAGCTCCCCTGGCCCCCTGCACCTAGTGCTTTGGGGGTCTGTACTGCGGCTGCTGCTCGGCCCTTTCACTGTGGGGGCCCCTGGTGGGTCTCCCCCGGTCCCTGGCGGCCTGTCTGTGCAGCGCCGCGAGTTTTCGCAGGGTTTCAAGGGGTACCGCGCTTGGGTGCTTCCGAGCGCCGGCCGTCTAAATTGAGGCCCCGGCTTCATTGCGGCCTAGTTTGGAGCCTGGAGCCCGGGCTCCACTGGGCTTGGCCTCCTTAGTGGGCGGTCCGGGAGTGTCGGCCGCTCCCATCTCTTTGGGGTGGCAGGCTCCTAAGCCTGTTAGGATTGCCCTCCGGATTCCTGCCCCTCGTTGGCTCCGCCCCCTCACTTGGCTCCGGCGGCCATCTTTTTGGGGCTTCTCTCAGGATTCTCCTCGGGTCCCTGTGGCTGCTAGGAAGGAGCTGGCATCCGGAGGGCACACAATACACTCTGTCAGGCTGGTAGGTCACCCCAGTTTATCTGGTGGTGTCTCCCTCTCCCTTTGCCCCCCTCTAGTGTATTCTCTCTCTGAGGTTGCTGCTTGGAGGTGACATGTCTTCCACCAGGAGCAAAGCCCCTAAGGTGCAGACATTCTATTCTTCTTGCACTGCTTACAAGGTTGCGCTGCCTGCTGGGTCTGTCTTTCCTCATTGCTCAGCCTGCACTTCGCATGTGTCTGAGGTGGATCATGGGCTCCCCCCAGCTCTGCAGCTTCGGAGCCTTTCCCTAGCCAGGGGGACCTGGCTGTGCCACCCCTTGGGCTGTAGCCTTCACGAAGTCCTTTTCTGACTCTTTTCCCAGTCCATGACTGCTCTGACTCTGCAGGAGTCTTTGCAGGCTAGTCACCGGGAAAGTATCCCCGGTCCCTCTGCCTCACGCCGCAGGCACTACAGCGAGTCGTCCCCTTCTAGGGGAATGGACTCTGGAGACAATGCAGGGGTCTCAGACTTGGCTCCCTCTCCCCAGCCCCCCAAACGGCCACGCAGGGCAATCTCTCCTGCTTCCTCGCGTCACACGGAGGGCTCTCAGCTTGAGGGCGAGGATAGGCAGGATTCTGTGAGATCTCCGGTCGAGTCCTTGGAAGAGGATTCTTTGGTGGATGATTTAGTGTCCTCCATAAATACCGTGTTGGATCTGACTGCTCCCCCTCCCACGGTGGACATGTCGCTCTCGGAGGAACTTTTCAGTTCCTTCCTCCGGCCAGGTCTCGGGGTTCATTCTTCGATCACTCGAACTTCAGATCCACTGTTCAGGCTCCTAGGGCTTGTCCTGATAAACGGTTTTCCAGGAAGCAGAAGGATACCCGTTATCCTTTTCCTCCTGACGTAGTGAAGGGTTGGTCGGTTTCTCCTAGGGTGGACCCCCCCAGTCTCTCGACTGTCGGCCAATACGGTTATGTCCGTTGCGGATGGTTCCTCTCTGAAGGATCCCACTGACAGGCAGATCGAACTTCTGCAGAAGTCAATCTATGAAGCCACAGGAGCCTCCTTTGCTCCGGCTTTCGCGGCAATTTGGGCCCTGCAGGCAGTTTCTGCCTGCTTGGCAGAATTAAATGTTGTAGCTCAGGATATTGCCGAGGTGTTCACCCTTTCGTCTCAGGCCTCTGCGTTCACTGACTACGCTAGGTCGGCGATTATGGAATCTGCCAGCCGTACTGCGGTTGCCTCGGCTAATTCGCTGGCAGCCTGTAGGATGCTGTGGCTGCGGGACTTGAAGGCTGATGCCACTTCCAAGAAGTTTCTCCAGGGCCTTCCCTTTGCAGGAAGCAGGCTTTTTGGAGAGCAGCTGGACGATCTCATAAAGGAATCTACAGGTGGGAAATCCACCTCTTGCCCCAGTCGAAGGTGCAGAAGTCTGGCCAACGTCAGTTGCATGCCAAGTTTCGGTCCTTTTGTCCCTCCTCGAAGTCCGCTTCCTCCTCCTCTTCCCGTTCAGATAAGGAGCAGAAGTCAAATGGGACGTGGAGATCTAGGTCTCAGCAGAAGAAGCCTGCCGGCGCCTCAGCCGCCAAGGCTGCCTCTGCATGACTTGCCATCTCTCCCAGCAGCATCCTCGGTCGGTGGCAGGCTCTCCCACTTTGGAGACGTCTGGAGCAGTCATGTCCGGGACCGATGGGTAGTGGACGTCATCTCCCACGGTTACAGGATAGAGCTGTCCTCGCGTCCTCCGACTCAGTTTTGCCTCTCTTCGCCCCCGCCGGTGAGGGCTTTGGCCTTTCGTCGGGCGTTGGACGCCTTGAGGCAGAACGGGGTCATGGTCCAGCTTCCCTCTGGAGAGCGTTTCCAGGGGTTCTATTCGAACCTCTTCACAGTTCCCAAGAAAGACGGCTCGGTGAGGCCGGTCTTGGATCTCAAGCTTTTCAACCGGCACGGGAGGGTCAGGCCATTTCGAATTGAGTCTCTGCGGTCTGTGATCGCTTCACTGTCTCAAGGGGACTTTCTAGCTTCGGTGGATGTCAAGGATGCCTATCTACACGTTCCCATCGCTCCTGCTCATCAACGCTGGCTGAGATTCCCAGTGGGGGAGGAGCACTTTCAGTTTGTGGCTCTGCCCTTTGGCCTGGCCTCTGCTCCAAGGGTTTTCATCAAAGTGATGGCCGCCATGGTGGCTATTCTGCATTCCCAGGGCCATGCAGTAACGCCATACTTGGACGATCTATTGGTCAGAGCTCCCTCTGCAGAATTGTCAACTGAGTCTCTCAGTTACTCTGGACACTCTCCAGCGCTTCGGTTGGTTGATCAACGTACCGAAGTCGGTTCTACCCCCTGCTCAGACGATCACTTATCTGGGCATGGAGTTTCACACGGCTCAGGCCCTGGTCATTCTTCTGTTCCACAAGCAAGTGTCGAATCGGGAAGAAGTTCAGTTCCTCTTGCAATCAGACTCGGTTTCCATCAGGCGTCTGATGCACGTGCTGGGGAAAATGGTGGCGTCCATGGAGGCAGTTCCCTTCGCGCAATTTCACCTGCGTCCACTGCAGTTGCAGATCCTGCGCGGATGGGACAAGAATCCGGCTTCTCTCGAACAGTGCATTCCTCTATCGCTGTCGATGAAGGAGTCTCTCCATTGTTGGTTGCCTCCCACGTCGCTGTCTCGAAGCAGATGTTTTCTGCCC
This sequence comes from Allobates femoralis, assembly GCA_033576535.1. NCBI lineage: Eukaryota > Metazoa > Chordata > Amphibia > Anura > Aromobatidae > Allobates > Allobates femoralis. The sequence goes on from JARQOC010000006.1 coordinate 91,453,863, forward strand.
CCCTCTTGGTTGGTGGTGACCACGGACATCAGCCTCTTGGGCTGGGGAGCCGTGTTTCTTCACCACAGGGCTCAGGGCTCATGGGTGGAACGGGAATCCTCCCTTCAGATCAATGTCCTGGAAATTCGGGCCATTTACTCTCTCTTCTGGCTTTTCAGAGGTTCCTGGTGGGGAATCATATTCGGATTCAGTCCGACAACGCAACCGTGGTGGCGTATGTAAACCACCAGGGAGGCACTCGCAGCCCTCAAGCCTTAGCGGAGGTCCAGCGGATATTGCAGTGGGTCGAGGACAACGGCTCATTCATCTCGGCAGTCCACATCCCCGGAGTGGACAATTGGGAGGCCGACTAAGTCGGCAAGGTATGGACGCGGGCGAATGGGCTCTTCACCCGGACGTGTTTCGGCACATCTGCGACAGATACGGAATTCCGGACGTGGATCTGATGGCCTCCCGGTTGAACCATCAGGTTCCGATCTTCATGTCTCGCTCTCGAGACTGCAAGGCGGTAGGGGCAGACGCTCTGGTCCAGGATTGGTCAGGTTTAGTCTCCCCTATGTGTTTCGTCCTTTGCCGCTGTTGCCCAAGGTTCTGCGGAAGCGCAGGGCGGAATGTCGGCAGGCCCTGCTCGTTGCTCCAGACTGGACCAGGAGGGCGTGGTATCCGGCCCTGTTACAGCTCTCAGCGGGGGATCCTTGGAGGCTCCCGGCCCGGCCAGACCTCTTGTCGCAAGGTCCGTTCTTCCACCACAATTCAGCGGCCCTCAGCCTGACTTTGTGGCACTTGAAGACTGGTTGCTGACATCTCGTGGTTTTTCCTCTGAAGTTGCCGCAACCATGAGACAAGCCAGGAAACCTGCTTCGGCAAGGATTTACTGCAGGGTTTGGAAGATCTTCTTCTTCTCCTGGTGTCGTCTCCACGGAAGTTCTCCCTTGCCTTTCTCTCCCAACCCTTCAATCAGGGTTAGCTAAAGGTTTGGCTCTCAGCTCCATCAAGGGCCAGATTTCGGCACTTTCTGTACTGTTTAGCAAACGTCTGGCTAACCTTCCTCAGGTAAAGACGTTTGTTCAAGGGGCGAGTCACATTATTCCCCCCTACAGGCGTCCCTTGGACCCCTGGGACCTTAATCTGGTGCTTGCGGCCTTACAAAAGCTGCCTTTCGAACCTTTAAGAGAGGTGTCCCTCTCCAGACTTTCCCAGAAGGTTGCCATTCTGGTTGCCGTTACATCTCTTCGGAGGGTTTAAGAGCTGTCAGCCCTGTCTTGCAGGTCTCCATTCCTGGTGATTCACCAGGATAAAGTGGTGCTTCGACCTGCGGCAGAGTTCTTACCCAAGGTGCTTTCTCCGTTTCACCTGAATCAAGACATTGTTCTGCCGTCCTTTTGTCCTAATCCTGTTCACCAGTATGAGAAGTCTCTCCATACTTTGGACCTGGTCAGGGCTGTCAGGATTTATGTCTCCCGCACAGCTGCTTTTCGCCGTGCGGATGCCTTGTTCGTTCTTACGACAGGTCAGAAGAAAGGTGAGCCGGCTTCCAAGTCCTCCTTGGCCCGGTGGATCAAGGCTCCTATCCAGGAAGCTTACCTTTCCTCTGGTACGCCTTTGCCTGCGGGTATTAAGGCGCATTCCACAAGAGCTTTGGGTGCCTCATGGGCCTTACATCATCAGGCCACGGCACAACAGGTGTGTCAGGTGGCCACTTGGTCCAGCCTGCACTCCTTTACAAAACATTATCAGGTTCATGCGTTTGCGTCGGCTGACGCTACTGTGGGCAGACGGATCCTTCAGGCGGCGGTCGCTCACTTATGATGTTTCTGCCATGCTTGTGTCTTTTCCCGCCCAGGGAGGGATAGCTTTTGTACATCCCTATGTCTGGGTCTCCCAATGGAGCGAAAAAGAGAATTTTGTTTACTTACCGTAAATTCTTTTTCTTCTAGCTCCTAATTGGGAGACCCAGCACCCACCCTGTTGCCTTTTGGGCTTTGTTCTCCTGTTTAAGTGACTGGTGTTTTTCATGTCGCTTTTATGGCCCTGTGGGCCGATGATTCTTAGCCGGACCTTTCGGTCTTGGTGTGGATTATTTTCCTCCTTCCTGCTTGTGCACCGAACTGATGGGATTCCTCCTGGAGGGGGTGTATAGGCAGTAGGGGAGGAGTTACACTTTTCAGTGTAATACGTTGTGTGTCCTCCGGAGGCGGAAGCTATACACCCAATGTCTGGGTTCCCAATTAGGAGCTAGAAGAAAAAGAATTTACGGTAAGTAAACAAGATTCTCTTTTTTTCGCTGACCGGTATGTCAGGGTTCCGGAGCAGGCCTCTGCGGACTTGCCCTTTTGGAGTCTAAACTGCCGCCTCCTCCTTATGTTCCCGTCCTGACGAGGGCAGCCCACAGCTATCCCTGGCTGTCGCTGTCCCTATATAGCTGCCCAGGTGCCTCCTGACATGCATTAAAGGGAGAGGAAAGAAACGTGTATGTAAGACCGGGATCAGGGAAGAAATGTATACAACACTCATTCAGAGTGAAAAAATAAATTTTATTACAAATCCATGTGAGTAAGGTAAAAAAAGCACAAACATTAAAACCATCTAAAAAATGTGCAACACCGCACGAGATATATCACAGATACATGCCTCCTATGATTTATAGCAAAAATGCTGAACTTGCAGAATTAACCTGGTAACAGGAAGCAAGAATAAATAAATAATAACACAAATTCCCATAATAAGGAAACCAGATATGCAGTGAGGTCACCTAACTGTTAGGGCAAAGGATAGACAAGATAGTAACTACATCTGAGGCTCAATGCAAATAGTACAAGGCAATGAAATGCAATTGAGAGGCAAATAAGAACCTCTGATATTACCCTATTCAAAGTGGGACCAAAATAGACCATGCAAGAGAAAAAGTGCAATGGGAAAACTGCATATCTGAAATTAGAAATGAAAATTGCAAGTTAGTCACCAGTCATCATACACCTGCAGGCAGGGAGGCATAAAAGCGTGGCTCTGGACCTACGCGTGTCGCTGCCTAAATGACAGCTTCCTCAGGGTAGAGCACCCAAGTGCCTCCTGACATGTTTTGCCCATAGGGCTCTTCAGGGGTGTAGCAACACCCTATCAATATCTGGGCTTTAACACATAGTAGCCTCTCTAGCTATCCTTTGGGACGTGCCCCCTGGAGCTATAGGATTACACTATATCCTCACTCATTGCACACTCCCCCAAAGCCATCCAATCAGACACGCTCATTATCATAGTGCCCACTCTGGACTGGCCAATTACTTATTATTGTGTAATTATTAATCACCTATGCTCCAATAGCATTATTACCAGCTCTTGTTTTTCCCTTAATTTTGCAGCTGTTTTGTGGTTTGGAAAGCTTTTTTTTTTTTGATAACTGTGGGACACCTTTTGTATGTTGTGTAGGTATTACTTCATTTTCTTCACGCCACGACAGCACCCACTGGAGAGAGAGATCCGCCCCCAGGGACAGGAAACCTACAGATAAAAAGGGGGCAGTCCCCTCGCCTCTTCAGTTGGTTTCCTGTCCCTGATGGGGAACCTGCAGTACTTCTTACCTAGGTCCAATCAGCCCTCTGTGCGGTGTCCTTGAGAACGGCAGGGTCTGGGGCACTAGAAGCAGTGTCGTGAAGTCCTGCTTGCAGGCTCTCCCCTCGTCTGATGGATGGGTGTCCTGTCAGTGCCGGTGTTGTAACCCCCTGGCTGACGCTGGAGCATGGGGCTGAAGCGCCTGCCATTTGAAGGTGGCGGCTCCTGGCGGGGGATGCGCCGGCGGGCCGGGAAATGCGCCGGGGGCCGCGGGCGGGGAGGACTGGTTCGCTCCGCCATGTGTCTCCAGGTGTGACGGGGCATTGGGTGAGGGCGTGGCCAGGGCTTCTCTATACCCGCCGGTGGACTGTTGGCGTTCTCTCCGGCAGGGGCAGGTGCGCATGCGCCGCCACGTTCCCCGGAAGTGACGCCATTCTGCTTCCTCGAGGCGGAGGTGTGCCGCCTGGAGGGCGGGAAGTCTCGCTGCCTTCTGTGCTGGAGCCTGAGGGTGTCTGTCATGCTGTCCTCGGAGGGGCACTCGCAGCCGAAGGATGTCCGGTCCAGCATGAAGGGAGGCTGTAGCCGTTTCTAGGGTGCGTTCCAAGGAGCATGGTGACAAGCCTGGTCCATCATCTGCTCAGACTGAGTCTCTATCACCTCTTCAACCCGGTGCTGGCCTTATGCTTTAATGGTGAGTGTAAAGGGCTCTGCCTATTAAGCTACCCCCCCTTCTCTGTCACCCCCTCTTGGTTAAGAAACCTAGAAATTTGTACCACACACAATGTGCTCTTTGTTGCCAGCCTCTGCCGGACACTTATGGTAAGCAGTTGTTTCGGTTATGAAGGTGATGTGCTGCATGCTGGGTCTAAAGTGCCTAAGTAGGATTCGGCAGTGGCCTCCACTTCACGCGTTCCTCCTTGCCATTGGAGGATTCAGGTCCTATCTGATCTGCTTTGTAAGGCGGCTATGCTCTTGTAGACATGTATAAAAAAAAAAAAATTTAAATAAGAAAAGGGGAGACCTGCATGGGGGCCTTTAAGCCTGCTGTTTCGGCTACATGTGCGGCCAGATCTCTGCTGGTGTGGATTGACACCTGGAGACCCAGTACCGTATGGGGGTGTCGCTAGACACATTATGTCTTCAGTCCCATTGATTCATGGGGGTGCTGCCTACTGGGCAGATGTGTCGCAGATTCCCGCATCTGGCAGCGAGGTCGGCAGGCTTATCCACTTCTGCTAGATGGGCACTTTGGATGAAACGCTGGAAAGGGGACGCACAGGCCGTGGCCAAGTTCTGCGCATTGCTTTGCCAGGGTGAGTCCTTGTTGGCAAGGCTCTAGATGATCTCCTCTCCGAGGCGGCTGATGGATATATGGGATCCCCTACTCCTCCTCTTCCGTCTTGTGGGTGAGCATTTAAACGCAGACCATTGACCAGAGGAATTGCTATAGGCACCTAATGGTTTCCTCAGGCCTGGCGCTGGAGTTTGATCGTATTCTTCCTGATTCGGTGTATAGACTTCACCTCCTTCTCCTTCACAGCAGCAAGCCCTTGAGTCTGCATTCGGGAGTCTGTTGGATCAGTTGGTCCTTATTGAGGTCCCGGGGCCTGAAGGTGGGGGTTTTTATCCTTTTCTTCCTGGTTCAAACCAGTTGGTTCTTATTGGCCCATTATTCCTTTGAAGCGGTTGAATACCTTTTATCCACTATAGCTTGTTCACATGGAATCTTTTGGGTCTGCCGGGATATCGGTCGCCATGTGGGCGCCTGTCCCAGGCTCCCCAGAGGGGTAGTTACACTGTTTCTCCAAACAGGACAGTACAATACCTCCGTGCAGGTCTACGATTAAACCTTATTTCCTAGTTGCTTCAGGGCAGTTCGGGATTTGAGGGCATCCTTTCCCATCTAGCCATACATCCTGACTTCCATAGGCTCTCGTGTCTAGTCGCTTCGAAGGATGTTCTTGTCGTTCCAGTTGTCACGCTTCCATTTGGTCTTTCCGTGGGCCCTCGGGTATTCACCACCTTGCTTACGGTGGTGATGGCGTCTTTCCGTCACCAGGATGTTCTGGTGATCCCACACTTGACTGTTTCCTCGTCGTGGGGATCTCTGCTGCTCTTATGGCCCTCGCCTCCGTACTACAATTTCTCTCTACTGGCGCTTGGTTGGCTGGTGTACACATGGTGGTCATGCTTGGCTGGATTGTTAGCTACTGGGCCTTGTAGCCATGGTAGTGCCATTGTGGGTCAACTGGGCCACGTCCAGGTTCCTTCCTCATGTTAGCCGGGCCTTCCTAGGCTTTCTCCTTGACTCTGGTCAGGCAGCTGTGCCTCCTCCCAGGAAGCCGGCTGGTTGCTGCTTTCTGGGAAAGTTAGGAACACTTTCGCCACCCTCGTATGTCCCTGCGGGAGGCATCTCCCTGTTGGGGTCCCTGTTGTCATGTGTCCCGGCGGTACAGTGGGCTCTGTTCCAATCCCGGGTCTCCTACTGGTATTCTTCAGGTTGCATCTACTCTTCTGGGGCGGCTTAGCGGTCGTTCTGTTTAGCTCCTGGGGTTGTACAGTCCCTGTCCTGGTGGTCGTCCCTGAATGTCCTTTCCTGGGGGTGCCCTGGGGTTTTCTCCGAAGTCTGTTCTGGTCACGGATGCTGGCCCAGATGGATGGGGAGCCCATTTAGAATCTCAATAGCTCAGGGTCGGGGGTCCATTGCTGTATCTGAGGATTCCTCTAACATGTGGGTGTTATCAAAGTTACTGACATGCCTTCCTCTTTTTTTTTTCTTCCACAGTTGGCAGGGACTCATGTGCAGTCCTCTCGTCGTCAGTCGCATTTTTGATTCGTCAGGGGGACCTCGGTCCTGGTATCTCCTGTCTATTGCAGATCGACATCCTCACGTTGACCGAACCATCTTTTTCCTTGTCGGCCCTGCACATCGGGGAAGTGGACAATATCAAAGCGGCCTTTCTGAGTCGGCACACTTCCGTTAAGGGAACTGGACTCTGTGTCGCATTGTTTTTTCAGCGCATCGTGACATTTTGGGGTCTCCCGGAGATAGACTTGTTTTTGCACTAGGGCGAACAGCCAGGTCTGCATGGTTTGCCTCCCTGCAGATCTCCGACAATACTGACATAGTAAACTCCCTATATGCTCCCTGGTGCCTCTTTCTGGCCTAAGCGATTCCCCTCTGGCCCTCTTGCCGATAGTGCTGCAATTCTTCTGTGACGAGAAGGCCTTGTGATCCTCTTCGCTTCCTTCTAGACGCGGCGTCCGTGGTTTGGTGGTTCAGACCCATGTCTGTGGCAGCACCATGCCTGCTGCCATCTGTTCCGGTCCTGTTGTCTCAGGGCCCATTCAGTCATCCTCAAGTGAGGGGTCAGCATCCGACGGCATAGCTCTTAAATGGTGACTATGGAAGTTGCCTTATTTCCATCCTACATGCAGGTTGGTACGGGCTCCACTACTCACGTTCTGGCTAGGTTTGTCGGAAGTTCTTGGGTTTTTATGTCATCCCGTTTCTCATGTGATCCCCGTTATGGCCATGTTGCTTTTCTACTGAAGGGCAAATTCTTCGGTTTCTCAGTTAGTACACTGACGGCTCTGGGGTCTGTCTTGGGGGCTTTATACGGGTTTCATGTTGCTGGTGGTATGTGGGTTTTTATGTTCATCTCTGCGTGTGTCCGTAGTACCCTGGTGCATGTTGCTCGTATGCCCCACTGGGATTAACTCTGGTCTTTGGTGCTCTTCCGGCTGCCCCCTTGAGCCATTGGAGTCTGCTTCCATGATTGCCTTCCCTCAAGACGGCCTGCTAGTGGCGCTTGCTTCTGTTCAGTGGGTTTGTGATTTTCTGGCCCTTTCCATGGACCCGCGGTCCTCTCTGAGTTCCCAGATATCCTGATTTTGTTGCCTGGTCCCTCATCCCTTCCGAAGGTGGTTTTTGCCTTCCATCACAGTCACGTGATGGTTCTCCGTCCTATAGTGTTTCCCAGTCCCAGTATTCCTGGGGAGGTTCTATTCCACGCTTTAGATGTTAGTCGGAGTATCCTTCCTACTGGGTAGGACTCAGGCTTGGAGACTGTGCAGGGTTCTGTTTATCTCATTTCAGGGTCTTCGCAGGAGGGTCTGGTGTTACACGGAGCGCATTATCCTGGTGGTTTTGTGATGCTGCTGCAGGCGCCCGTCCTCCGACTGCAGTTCGTTCCAATTCCGCTCGGGCTATGGCTTCCTCCTGGGCTGCACGGGCTGATGTGCCATCTGAGGTCATGTGTACGGCAGGACCCTGGTCTTCGCCTTCCACCTTTTTCCACCATTGTGGACTGGACCTCTCCTCTACTTCTGACTTGGTGTGCGGGAGGTCTGTACTCAGCACGGTAGTCCCTCCCTGGGTTGATTTCTCTGCAAGTCTCTCCAGTGGGTGCTGTCGTGGCGTGAAGAAAAGACTGGATTACTTACTGGTAATCTGGTTTTATGGAGCCACGACAGCACCCACTCACTTCTCCCCCAACCCCCCCCCTCCCCGTTTGCTTTTTGCACGTCTTCCTGGTCACTTTAATGGTGGTAGTTGATGCATTTTTGTTTGTTTTTTGGTATGAATGTTAATTTGGCGGTTCCTCTCGTACTCTGTAACCCAACTGAAGAGGCGAGTGGACTGCCCCCTTTTTATCTGTAGGTTTCCTGTCCCTGGGGGCGGATCTCTCTCTCCAGTGGGTGCTGTCGTGGCTCCATAAAACCAGATTACCAGTAAGTAATCCAGTCTTTCTAGTCTTGGAGAACTACTCTGCCACAGTTACAGCTGATCTCTACTGATGGGTCTCCTCTACCTTTTTAGATTTTGTAACCTCCATGACTTGTTTCACCTCACCTCAGCCCCTTGAGATGCCAGGGTCATCCGGAGGTAGATTGTGCTATATAGATAGATTTGGGTTTTTTAAAGCGTGGTGGTGGTATTCAGATCTTCTGCCCATTATTTTTTAATTTGAGATGCTGTGTCCCGTCATGTTGGGCACACGGTAACACATCAGTCTCTCCTGCAGTTGTACTCCTTTCCGCGTTCTAATGTACATTCTGTTACACACATTGCAAGTTCTGACTACAGGATTTGTTTGTGGTCTGTTACCATGGACACACATCTATTTTGAAGCTGTAGAAACAAATCATTTGTCTTTGCAAATAGGATATTTTAATAATGTTACTAAATTGTAAAAAAGGCACCATGTTTGGATTAAGACAGGCAACTGTGACTTAGGATCAGTGTAAAATACTAGTGAGTTGGTCAGTTGCCCTATAAGGCTTCTGTGTTTGCTGGGACTTAAGTGTGGCTCATCCACCTGCAGGATGTCTGTATAGCTGAGATGAGAATGGTATATCTGAGCCCATCCTATGAGATGATGTACTCCCTTATTCAGGATGCAGTTTAGCTCCTGATTTTGCTATTTATATTGGCCAGACTTTGGGATCAGGAATGTTCTTTGATTTGAGGAATTCTCCTAATCTTTGCTCGGTTCCCTGTGATATTTCATTCTTGTCTGAGCGCCGGCTATTGGCAGCATAGTCTAATATTTGAACCAGTGAACTTCACGTTTGCTCCATTACAGAATCATTAGGCAGAATGTTGACTTCACAGCTACTGTGCGTCTGTCTATTCCCCCGGGTGTAAAAGTAAAAGATCAGTCACTTAACATTTCACAGACGAGTCTTCACTGCCAGACGTTCTAGCAAAACGGACAAATATGAGATGTATATCCTTTTATATTCCCAGGTTTTCTCAAGTGACTGCACTGATCCTAAGCTGCGTGACTTACAACTATTTTTACCGAAATATTTTGGCACATGGTCACCGCCTGGGTCTACAAATGGTATGTGTTTTATTTTTTCCCTGTGTATTTTAATTGCATAGTTCTACTTACATGCTCAATTCCTCACATGACACCCAATGCAATCGATCTGTAATCAGTGAATGGAAGCCTTCTTGTTTAACAATTAAATATAAGGGTAAGGTTACATGTCGCAATATTGCATGCAATTTCACTTGCAATTTGCTGGTTGCAGTGAAATCATGGACACATTGTTACATTTGTACACAGCAACAAAATAGAACAATGTGTCCATGATTTCACTACAACCAGCAAATTGCCAGTGAAATTGCATGCAATGTTGCGACATGTAACGGTCCTCGAAGAGTCCAGCACTCAGGTCTTTGCTTCAGATTTTTTATTGGAAATTCAGTGCCATCACATCAAGGGAAACCAATGTGTACACCGACACGTTTCATCAAATAAGGTCTTGGGCCGGCTTCACAATGCTTCGTGATCCGGGGCTGTCTGGGATGACCCAGACAGCTGTGGACCGGATCAGCACACAGAACTGGGGGCTAATATGCCCTCCGGTCCGGTGTGCAGCGCACGCAATTCCCGCTGCTAAGTCAGGACCACGGGTGCCGCGTTCCTGACCTGTCAGCGGCTGCAGCTGCGTGCGCTGCACATCGGACCGGAGGGCATATTAGCCCCCAGTTCTGTGTGCTGATCCGGTCCGCGGCTGTCTGGGTCATCCTGGATAACCCCGGACCGGATCACGACGCAGTGTGAAGCCGGCCTTAGTAGTGGCTTAAAGGTGCCACCCAACATTTTGTTTAAAGGGATCCTGTCACCCCCAAAACACCTCTAAACCTATTAAAAGCTGTCCCTAGAGCATATTAACACTTTCCCTACACTCCTTTTAGCTCCTAAATGCACATAGTCAAAGTGAATAAAAACGTTATTATAGTACCTCATTACTGATAATGAGTGACTATGGTATTCATAGTCACTCATCCAGGCTGCCCCTCTTCATACTATCACGCCTATTCAGGCGTGATCTTCATCCTAGATTCAAATTGCCGCCTCCCTGCGCGCCTCCCCGCTCTCCTATTCCGGCCGGGCTTCAGTGTGGGGCTGTATGACGCGATTCGCGTCATTCCCGGCGCCGGGTGACTTATTTACAGCCGCGCCGTGCTGTCAGCTTCAAAATGCGCACTGCGCATGCGCAGTGCGGGACTTGAAGCTGACAGCGCGGCACCGCTGTAAATACGTCACCCGGCGCCGGGAATGACGCGAATCGCGTCATACAGCCCCACACTGAAGCCCGGCCGGAATAGGAGAGCGGGGAGGCGCGCAGGGAGGCGGCAATTTGAATCTAGGATGAAGATCACGCCTGAATAGGCGTGATAGTATGAAGAGGGGCAGCCTGGATGAGTGACTATGAATACCATAGTCACTCATTATCATCAGTAATGAGGTACTATAACGTTTTTATTCACTTTGACTATGTGCATTTAGGAGGTAAAAGGAGTGTAGGGAAAGTGTTAATATGCTCTAGGGACAGCTTTTAATAGCTTAGGAGGTGTTTTGGGGGTGACAGGATCCCTTTAAATATCCTCCTCATTAATTCACACATGTGATACAATTAATTATAAGAACACCTGAAAGGATATACATAGAACAGACATATACAACATGCATCTGTAGTATAGAAAGTTCATTAAAACCTAAGTATAGTGTAAGAAATGGCTAATGAAAGAAACTCACTGGTTAGACATTTCCAAACTGTACCACAATCTATCAATTTAGCCAGATAAGGTCCTGTCTCTTATTAATACCTAAGGGGACTCTTGTACCCAATGTGAATATCCAGTACGATTCACGGTTTAACAGCTTACGTTTATCTGTTCCCCTAACAGAATTGAATACTTTTTCTATTCCTACGTATTGCAGTGTGCTTGTGTTACCACTGCATCATTGAAAAATGATGTGATACTGCAGAAATATTCATGGCACTAGAGCTACCAGGCCAGTATTGTCTGGTACGCCAGGTACATAGACGATACATTGCTGGTCTGGAGGGGACCTCAGGAGGGAATAGAGGAATTTTATTAAATACATCAATAACAATGATTAACCTCTGCTTCACCCATGCTCATAATAAGAGGAAAATGAATACATTTTCTGGACATCACCTTAATCAGTGATGTACGGGAAAATAAGGTTAACATCCAACCATACAGAAAACTGACAGCCACAAATGCGATCCTCAATGCTGGCTCCTGTCACCCAGGTCATGTCATTAAAAATATTCCTGTTGGAGAATTAATAAGAGCTAAACGTAATTGCACTGACCTGGGGGTTTACAGGCGGGAAGCAAAAGCAGTGGGGATCGTTTGAATGGAAGGGGATACAGCAGAGGCATCTTAAGGAGAGCTAATTTGGTAGTAAGTAAAATCGATAGAAAAGAACTATTGGAATATAGGCACAAAGGATTTAATGATAACTTTATTACCTTTTCCACTGCATACAGCCCACAATATAATGAAATTGTGAGGATAATTAAAAATATCTACCCGCCCTTAACTGATTCCAAACGGGCACAAATTTTAGAAAGGAATCCGGTCCAGCTGTGGCAAAAAAAGCCCCAACTTTGGGCACTATTTTTTCCCTAGTCTGTTCCAGTCTTCTCACAGTAATTCAGGTAGTGTCTGGTTGGAGCTGAAGGGTTTGTATAGATGCGGTCATAATAAATGTAATTGTGTGCAAAGATCTGAGACATTAGAATCCCGCAGTAGTGGCAGAAGGTATGTAATCAGGAGCTACATTATCTGCACCAGCAGAAATGGAGTATACCTTACTGAATGCACACTATGTAAAATTCTACATGTCGGATGCACGACAGGGCAACTAAAAAGGCGCATCTGTAGGCACATTTCAGATTCCAGTAGCTCTAGTGCCATGAATATTTCTGCAGTATCACAGCATTTTTCAATGATGCATGGTGGTAACACAAGCACACTGAGATTCTTAGGAAAAGAAAGTATTCAATTCTTTTAGGGGAACAGATATTAAACGTAAGCTGTTAAACCGTGACTCATACTGGATATTCACGTTGGGTTCTGCTCGGTCTTTGAATCTATTTAGACCCCTTCACATCACGTTTTTGTGGATCCGTGTGTATCCGTTTTGAAATGGATAGGCAGGGATCTGTTTTGGCCTCCAATGTATCTCTATGGGCATGGATGGGTCCTTTAATGGCCATTTGTTTGTGTCATTTTTGTGAAGGATCAGTTTGTGGCCGCTTTTTTCCGGGCCCCAGAATCTGAAACTGCTCCGATTTTTGGGTTGCCTTCAAAAAAGCTGACCCAAACTGATCCGTTGCAGTCCGCTTCAAATAACATGGGGTCTATGGCGATGGAGACGGATCTGTCCGCTCGTGTCCGTTATGCTGTACTGAGCATGCTCCAAAGCCAGGCACAGCTCCTCCTTTCTCTGGTACGGCCGGATTATCTGTGTGGTGCATGTACCCCCAAATGTCTGAGGATGTTCATGTGCCCCTGAGCGGTGGTGGGGTTGCATGGGCTTTTTGTGGGTTTTTTTTTTTTTTTTTTTTTTTTTTTTTAATACACTAATGGTAAAAGTAAATAGGTGACCAAACACTGATAAAAATCTGATCCATTCAGTTTGAATAAGTCCTAAAGGAAGTTCAGAGTTTAATTTTTTTTTTTTTTTTTTTTTTTAGATCTTTATTTAAAACTGGAAGATGTAACTCGAAAATTTAGCAAGCCTTGTATCATGGATGTAAAGATAGGCCAAAAGAGTTATGATCCACACGCATCAGCTGAGAAGATCCAGCAACAGATCAGCAAGTACCCTCTGATGGAGGAGATTGGCTTTTTGGTTTTAGGCATGAGGGTAAGAATGTTACTTTTGTATTCTGTTTTGTGGGAGAGTAAAACTTGTGACAATGTTCATAACGATGTGGCAGCGACCCGACTAACGATCAAGATCGCTGGCACATCGCTATGTGATCGCTGGTGAGATGCCAGACAAGCAGATCTCACCAGCAACCCGTGTAACGACCTCGACATCGTGGAAAAGAATATAAACTTCTGTTCCACGATGTTGTGGTCCTGCTACTGTATTCAGCGGGAGAACACTGGTAACCAGGTTACACATCGGGTTACTAAGCACAGCGCGCTGTGCTTAGTAACCTGATATGTACCCTTGTTACCAGCGTGCTGTGCTTACAAACCCGATGTGTACACTGGTTACCAGGGAACACATCGGGTTAGAAAGGTGGTGCACACGCTGAGGTCTGCTGCCCAGCTGCAGAACAAACAAACAAAACCTGTGATATTGGCGCGATATTGCTACGTATAACGGGGCCTTAAGGCTGGAAACACGTTATCCTACTACATGTGAGTCTCTCGGACGAGACTTTGATCAGTGCCCTGAATGGCCTCTCCCTCTCTGGATGGGAGTGTGATGCTGCACAAAGACATTCCCATCCAGAGAAGGAGAGGCTGTTCAGGGTCACTGATCCTTGTCTCGTCCGAGAGACTCGCATGTAAGTAGAATAGTGTGTTTCCACCCTAAGGCTGCATTCTGTGAAGGTGGCTCTTATGTGTAATGTCCCCAGGGACACTGAAATAATGAGTTTTATAAATTTGGCTTCATACTTCTGCTTGGACCGGTGAGTGTGTCTTTTACTGAGCTCTGAACCGCCTGCCTGCTGTCCATCTCCTCTCTGGGCACCGGGCACCGCTTCCTCTCTGCTCCTTGCGTCCCTGGCGCCTGCGCTGTGAATCATGTCTGTCATGCCCAGTGTGCACTGCCCAACAACTGAAGTCACATGATCTCCTCACATCGCGCCTGCATATAGCGGAGGCCCCAGCCCCGCAGTGTGAATACATAATTACACACTGCGGGGCTGGGATCTGGGGCTTCCGCTATATGCAGGCACGATGTGAGGAGATCATGTGACTTCAGTTGTTGGGCATTGCACACTGCGCATTGCTGAGACATGATTTCACAGCGCAGGCGCCAGGGACGTAGGAGCAGAGAGGAAGCGTGCCCAGAGGGGGGATGATTGGCAGCAGGTAGGTGGTTGAGAGCTTGGTAAAGAAACAACCCACCGGTCCAATTACAGGTATGGAGCCAAATTTATAAAACAGCATTATTTGTGTCCCTGGGGACATTACACATAAGAGTCACCTTTACAGAATGCAGCCTTAGTGCTGTTGAAGATGGCTCTTTTGCCTTTATAGGCCCTGGTGGGCGGTGACGGGTTCCCTTTAAAATATTTATGGTCCTATCTGCCAACAAAACCTTCCCACATTCATGTACTTGACATCGTAACCTCCAGTTCTGAAAGAGTTAAGGGTTCTTGAATTCCAGCCCTGGCGCACCTTGGCTCCGGTCCTATGTCCCGTCACATCTGACGTCTTCCTGCTTTTATAGAGTTCAGCTGTGCTCAGTACAGTTCATTGAACTCTATGGAGATCTAATCACGTAGAGCAGAACAGATCATGGATACCGAATGTTTGGTTACATTCTGTGCTTGTGAGGTTTTGTTTATTGCCTATAATAATGTTTTTATTGTATTCAAGACATAAAGGTTCTGCATGTGTAATCTCTGGTGCATTTTGCTTGGTAAAAGCCTCAGCTGTAAAGTAAATGACACGTGTCAAATTTGTGTTAAGCAACGGTGTTCAATATGTATTTTATTTATTTTATTTTCTCCCCTAATGTCAGTAATTAGGACACTGGATCACCTGTGCTAAACTAAAGGGGCGTTCCATGTTTTCACATATCCTATATGGGAATTCAGAATGCATACGGGTCTTAAAGTGTAACTTTTTGTATTCCAAATCGGTGGTACACATGAAAATAAGTAACTCATTATTTATTAGACAAATTTGCTTCTTTCACTACCAGAATTCTCAATTCACAGGTAAAATCTGAATTCATTAAAGACTTTCCCATTACTGATGATTGTGTGTAGATAGAGGGGCGGGCTCTGTCTCTAGCTCCTCCCCCTATCATCATAGGATCTCATCTGTAACAACTGCCATCTCCTATGAAAGAAATCTATTAGACAGAAGATATGAGGGTATCCTAACAATAATATAGAAAAGTAAAATCCCCTCTTAAAGAAACTACCGTACTTTATTAACAACTAATGAAATTGACAATGGGAGGAGCTAGTCAGAGCTCCACCCCCTCCTATGTCCATAGAATCACATCAGTAACTACAGCCATCTACTATCTCTGTGATGGGAAAGTCTTTACTGAATACAGATTTTACTTCAGAATTGAGAATTTTGGTATTTATCAATTACTAGGTGGTCCGATTCTAACGCATCGGGTATTCTACAATATGTATGTAGTTGACATACTGTGACTGACAGAACTTGTTCAGTCAACGTGAGTGAACTATATATATCCCGGCTCCATCCTGCCCCCCCCTCCTTGATCAGTTGATCGGTTTCCCAGGCAACGACAGGTCCTAAAGGCCTGTAGGACCTAGAAGACGGAGGTGGAGCGAGCCGGCGGACAGGTGAGTATCCTCCCTGAGGATTTTTTTTTTTTTTTTTTTACTTTTTCTGTGGAGGAGCAGAGGGGGCGGAGTATCACCATATACCATAGTGCTGCTATACATGTACTATGATGTACCGCCATATACTATAGCGCTGCTATACACGTGCTGGAATGTACCATCATATATCCTAGCGCAGCTATACATGTACCGCCATATGCTATAGCGCTGCTATACATGTGCTGTAATGTACCGCATATACTATAGTGCTGCTATATATATTATATATAGCAGCATATGTATAGCAGCGCTATGGTATATGGTGATACTCCGCTCCCCACGGCCCCCCTGCTCCTCCTGGTTCCTCCACCGTAAAAGTGAAAAAATCCTCAGAGGATATTCACCTGTCCGCTGCCTCGCTTCACCTCCGTCTTCTAGGTCCTACAGGCCTTTAGGACCTGTCGTTGCCTGGGAAACCGATCAGCTGATCGGTCACATGACCGCTAACTGCCGGGGGAGCAGGATGGAGGAGGGGAGAGGTAGGATGGTTGGTTGGGGGGCAGAATGGAGCCTGGTGGGAGGGGCGGGGTTAGGATAAAGCCTGGGGGGGGGGTGCCGGATGGAGTGCTCGGTAACCGGGAGCAGTAGCAGACAGTGTCCTGCTAGGACCTTGCATGATGTCAGGATGACATCGGTGTTCGGCGCTGTGATTGGCCCGCTCGCGGTCATGTGATATGTGATGCGCATATCGCATGACCGTGAGCGGGCCAATCATAGTGCCGAACGCCGATGTCATTCTAACATCATGCAAGGTCCTGGCAGGACACTGTCTGCTACTGCTTCCGGTTACCGATCACTTGGCAGAGGGTAAGTAGAACCATCTTTATTTTCAATACATTTGTCTTTATTTTACATTAGATTTTGCAGTGTATAATGCACTGTGAAATCAAATCACTAAAGAAGTAGCCCTAAGAAGCAGGGGCTGCGGGAGCGCGGGCAGGACAGGAGGAGCGGGGGGGGGGGGGGGAAATTAGAGGAGAGCCGCACGGCGCGTGAATTTTGAATTTGCATACCCGCGCTCATTGGTCGGCGGCAGACGCGGTGGCCAATTAGCGCTGGAACGCGATTTCGCGTCAGGCAGACACAATTGGGAGATTATATAGTAGATGGCAAAGGGAGCCAAATTTGTCTGATTATAATATTTCTTAAGTTGTGGATTTTCATGTGTAGTATTGTTGTGTTTTTAATGATGCATGATCGCTGTTTTAATTAAAAGTTCCACATCCTGATCTCTTAGATCACCTCTCCGGAGTTCTTGTATTTTGAGTGCTCTGTATTATGCTTACTTCCACCTGTGGGGGCACTGCAGGGTTATTGACAACTTACTGCCAAATTTCCCACACAGATTACAGCTGATTGCCCAGCAAGGAATATCCTTGTGACTATATTGCCAATGGACACCTCTAATAAGGATTCTGACAACCCTTTAAGTTGGCGATATATGTTAGGTGTATGTTGGCTTATTCACCAGTAATGTTAAGCCCCTATTCATATTACCTACGTTCTCACACTGACACTTTTTTTATGAACCAGAATGGAAAGTCAGAGGATAGTCCCTCCTACTCTTGTCTGTTACTTATATTTCTCTGGGGGATAACCCAGTGTACCTGCTGATTGTACCTAGGACATGTTGTCGTCAGCACTGCTTTATTCTGATGTGAGCAGTTGTCCTATAACCCTTTTAAGTGAAGACATCCACTTTACTTTGCTGCTTGTTTCAGTAGACCTGGTATCAGACCTTCAAAATGGAATTTTTGTTACTCCCTGCTGGTCTGTACTTTTTGCTGCAATGACGGCCTACTGACTGGGAACGTGGGACCATCTTGGCTAGTGATTTGGCTAAGCAATCATTTTTTTTGTTTTTGCCAAGGGTTGAGGACTGGGATGCATTGAAGAGGGATCAGGGGTGTGAAGAGACAGCTTTTCAGTGCATGATCTGGGGTTAATGTTCTTTATTTGGCTAGACTATTGACCTTTTGTTTGTCATCTCCTGTTTGCTAAATCATTATTTATTGTCAGACCATGCATAGTCTCCCATTGTCAAAGTTTGTGTATTGCTAATTTACTGTAAATTACCTGACCCTCCCCCTTAAACCCTCTGTCAGAGACAGTCATGATTCAAAAATAATTAAGTATGTAGCTTGAAATCCAACCAATAACAAAACAGCCTTAGGGCCCTTTCACATCAGCGATTTTTGAAATTCGCGGCAGATGCGGTGAAAAAACGGATCTGCCGCGATTACCGCATACCGGCTGCACTTGCGGCGCGGTTGCGGTAAACGCCATGCAAAGTATAGGCGTACTTGCGGCAGGTGCGGCAAGTGCGGTTTTGCACTTGCGGCAGGTGCGGCCGCGAAAAAAAAACCGCGGCTGACTGCGTGGCGTTTACTGCAACCGCGCCACAAGTGCAGCCGGTATGCGGTAATCGCGGCAGATGCGTTTTTTTCACCGCATCTGCCGCGAATTTAAAAAAACGCTGATGTGAAAGGGCCTTAGCCCACCAATCCTGGAAGAACACAATATGCACTATGGTGTAGGCTTGGAATATTAAAGGACTTTTTTTCAGTCACCAGGAGAGATGATGCATGACCCAGCCTAGGACTTTGACTCTGGCTAAGGTAACAGAACCTGGATTGTATTATTATATGGACGTCAGCCGAGGATTTGGCTGAAATATAAGAACTATGAAGGGAAGATACCCAGGTTGGGACAGTTCGGTCACCTGGCTACCGACTTCGATGTGCTTGCTCAGCTTCCTTAGGTTTTCGCTATTCCTTTCTCAGTGGGTGCCTGCCAAAAGCTGGGTGCTGCTGGATTGGAGTAAGTGGCCCTGGAAGCCCCAAAGGCATGAACATCTAATCCCTGGTGAGCATGCGGAAAAGCGAGACTCTGCCTGTTGCATTGTGTGTTTTACTTGGTTATGTGTTATGCCTTTTGAGGTTAAAGAGAATCCGGGCACCAGTCGCCCTAATCAATTAGTGCATTTCCACCCACTACTGAGGTCAGGGTTAAGACCGGCATTGCTCTGCTCGTAGCACAAGATAAATATAATGTAACAAAGATTGTGCAGCACTCACCGACACTTCCAAGTGTTGTGTCTGGAGTTTATTCCATATTCATGGGTTACAAGGTGCAGGGAGGGAGGGGGTGCAAGGTTGGACTACGGTCAGCTGTGGATGCGCAAACACGCGAAACGGTTGACTGTAGTCTGACCCTGCACCTTGTAACCCGTGAATATGGAATAAACTCCAGACACAGCACTAGAAGTGCCGGTGAGTGCCGCTTATTCTATGTTCGATTGTGATATGCCTTTGACTGTTGGGAATCTAATAATTGTACGATTGTGTGGTTCCCTCTGTGTTGTCTGAGTAGTGTTCCACCCCCGATTAAGGAGCTTGGGCGTTCAGTTGGGATGAGCCCTGGTCCATGCGGTCTTTCTAAAGGTGTCCGTGCCAGTGGACAAGAGCACCCACTAACCCGTGTCTCCACAAGTGGGACATTATATATATGTGTGTGTATATATTTTGGGGGAAAGTGGGGGGTGCGTCTTAAAAAGCGAATGTATAGTCCTATACTGCAGGGGAGGGTGGGGGCAGCCCTGGAGTGTGTCCGGGGGCTCGGGCAGGCTCTAGGAGGCAGTGGGAGGTCATGTGACCCCCGCTCATTAACTCATTTAATATGCACTGCCGCTGTCCAACACCTGTGTGCCGAAGCTAGCACTGAGGTATTGACAGGGGAGCAGGGCATATTAAATGTTCCTGCAGTCCCCCCCCCCCCCCCATGCTGCTGGGCACAAATAACAAACATTTTATACGTGCCTCTCCGGCGCTTGCCTCAGTCTTTCAGTGCCTCTCTCCCTGACTGCCGCAATCTCCTTCCGAGGTCCCAGAGAAGCCGGTCATGTGATCGGGTACACACTGATGACTGTAGTGTTGGTGATGTCATCAGTGTGTACCCGATCACATGACCGGCTTCTCTGGGACCTCGGAAGGAGATTGCAGCAGTCAGGGAGAGAGGCACTGAAAGACTGAGGCAAGCGCCGGAGAGGTAAGTATACAATGGCTTTTTTTTTTTTTTGTGCCCAGCAGCACAGTTGGAAGCCCTGAGGGGGGGGGGGGGGCGCGGGGCCATGTGGAAGCCCTAACAAGAATAAGGGTGCTGTGAGGGATGTATACCCTATATGATTTGTGAGACGGACACTGACATTATAAGACAGACCCCATTTAACATTAAAACATTTTTTTTTTTCTCCTTTCCTTCAACAAATTTGGGGGTGCGTCTTATAAAGCGAAAAATACGGTATATATATTATCAATAAATAATATTTTTATAAACTTTAAATGATGGAGTGAGCAAATGCATGAACTAGTCATGTTTCTGCCTGTCTGGCAGTGAGTTAGGTTAAACACCACTAATGGAGCTTATTACCCATTATCCCTTGCACAAAGCCTTTACACCTTCTGTTCTAAATCCTGATTTGAGTATTGGAACGCAGTCAAACATAATAAGCCTGCGGGGAACTAATTTTCCTTGGAGAAACTTTCACAAGATCCTTTTGGATGAGTCACATGTTGGCTGGGTCGGGCTTATCGGCTGAAGTTGATTTTAATTCCATGTGTAAAAATGAAATCTGGCCGCCAAATGGGACTTGTCCCGGTGCAGATTAAGAAAGCCACCGGTATGGAAAATCCGCTGTATCCACCCTGGCCTTGTGTAATTGTAGTAAGCTAAGTGAGGGGCAGTTATGGATGAGCCCAAACAACTACAACATCCTACAAATAAATTGTGCAGGGCAATAAAAAAAAAAACAAAAAAAAACATTAAGTCTAAAGTTTATTACACAGAATTTTTACAGGCAAGGATAAAAAAAACTACAAGAATAGCAGCACCAACATATATTAGATTGGTAAGACATAAGTAAAAATTAATATACCCCATCAATGCAAATTAAATGCATATACAGAAAGGATCATACGGGGATATATAATAAAATGGAATACGATCGATACAGCACCCACAATACCTAAATATAGAGCTGCAAATCAATGTGCTATATACCTCCAGGACAATCACATGGGGAATGTATGTAGAGGAGAAATATCCAACACTGCACAAAAATGAATCAGTATCTGGCTGAAAGTAGTGATTCCACTGTCTCTATGGGGAGTCCATTGACAGTTTGTGGTCCTTGTAAATGGCGACACAACCCAATTAAGCTTTACATAACATAATATTTAGAAATTTTCTTTAAGTATTTGCCACATAAATGCTAAAGTAGTGCATGTCTCTTAGGGTACCGTCACACCTGGCAACGGCACCGCTGATTTCTTAGGCGACGTTGGGGCGTGGCCTCTATGCACCGATATCGCCGCTGCGTCGCCTAATGTAAAGGGGCGATGACGGCACTACATATCGCCTCTGAGTGGTCTCCTGGTTTCACATCAGTGCTCTGAAACCAGGCGAGCACTCGGGCGATGTGTAGACATCGCCCCATGTGATAGGGGGACGGCGATCTGACAGGCAATGGGAGCCACAGGCTCCCATGTTACAGCATCACAGCGGGGGATTTTAGACAACCCAGCGGTGATACCGCCTGTCAGATCGCTGGTGCGTCGCCCGAGGTGTCGCCACATGTCGCCGTCCCATGTTTACGCTGGCGGGGCGCCAAAAACGTGCACACTCCCCCCGTCGCTGCCGACTTCTCCAGCGACGTCACCTCGTGTGACGGGCCCCTTACCTCTACAGTTGTATTGACCTGCAGACTTGTGTATTAAGACCATCTTTAAAAAGTGACAGTAATTCTTGCAGCACCCCTCCATCCACTTGTACATCTCACTTAAATATATTTATCATTTCTCGTCTATATGGTAAAATGAATGACTTCAACCAAAGCTACATTGGGCAATAGAGTTTGGTTCCACGTGTAATCTGTACACTGTGTGTTCCCCATAGGGCTCATTTTGATGACTATTGCATTAGAATTATTAATTTTTTTTTTCTTTTTCCAGATATCATCATATTAACCCATGTTGTATAATGAGGCAGTGCAGAAATTTTATTCATTTTTTCAGTAACAAAATTTGTCTGGGAGAGGGGGACAATTGCAGCAAGCCGAGAACCAGATGACACTCATCCAATCAAGTTTATGGATACATTAAAAAAGCCAAACGGAGCCACTGTATGTCATCTGAATTTTACATATACATTGGATACGGGAAATTGTTCTGTAAATTATTAATAACTGCCACTGTATAAAAATAGATGCCAAGCGAGCGAAAAATCGTCCCACTTTTATGGATGAAAATCGGTGGTGGTCAAAGCAGTTCAACTTACAAGGGTGTTCTCAAGTTTAAAAGTTGTCACTTCCATTTAGGATATGGGATAACTGTCTGATCCTGACAACTGGGACTCTGCCCTGGCTGAGCGGTGCCGAGGTCGATCATGCACACTACCGCACTCCATTTTTAATGAGAGCCCGGAGTTATCAAGCGCAGTGCTCACCCGATCTTCATCATACTTATGAGACTGTGTCTATTCATTCTAATATCAACCTCTGCTCCATTCAGCCACCGCTCTAAACACTACAAGGACATCTATTCAGAAAACTCACCAGAAACAGCCGAAAGGTCAGATATCCATTGCACTTAGCAGGACGCAGCAGTCCCTAGTGATGAGAGCAACACAGAGCCCTGGTACTTAGGACTGGTGGGAGGCATGGAGGTTAGACCCCTATTGATCAGAAAGTTATCCTCTATTCTGTAGATGAAGGATAACTTTTACACTTGAAATAAACCCATTTTAAAGGATGTGGGTGGCTGATCGGCCAGATCTTCACATGCTGTCCACTGCAGTGAAGGCAGAGCAAGGTCTCATTACATTGCACACAAGGGTAACCTGCCTGTTCTGGGATACTCCTGGTAGCGATGTAACAAGACTCTATTCTGTTCTCATTGCAGAGTGATTACAAGTTGAACAACACACACACACAATTGTGATTTTTGTCAAATCTCCGGACTGGCTGGGTGTGTAAGGGTCAGTGTTAGAAGAGGAGAGCTAATAGAAATGCTTGTAATGTCGCACAGCTGAACTCAGATGCATTATATCCCCTCTGCGTTCCCTAGTTCCCCCAAAGGGACCTGACTGTGTAACCCCCTCATGACCAATGGCTTAAATGCTGGTCTCTCATTATCCCCCCCCACACATCTCAGCTGAGATGTATAGCTAAAGGGCCCGTTTCACGTTATATTGTTAAAACGTCATGGGTTTTCAGTCGTTCAAACGACGTCATAACGTCTTTCAGTGACATGTACATCTAGTCAACAATAATTAGGCAGATCGTTCATCGGAGGTTTTTGAACCAAACCTAAAACCAAACTATGTTCGTTCATCCAACCTGCAGCATGGGGTGTGTGACACCTTGATAACTGTCGCTAATGACCTGGCCTATTGAGAAGTGAAGGACCTAGGCGATCTAACGACCGCAAGTATTGTTTGCTTTGTCGCGGAATCGCTGCTGCGTCGTTAACGATATATTAATGATGGTGACATATCACTAGCGATCATTGAACAACGTTCAAGCGATCTAGGTCCAGTTGGATTGTTGATCAGATCGTTCAACCATTGAAGAGTGAAACTGGCCCTTTACAGTACCAGTTGGATCAGCAATCTGGTGATATTAACCCTTTGGATCACTGACTGCGCAATCCAAAGCACCGTGGGGGGGGGGGGAATCATGCCATTTCCACTGATATTGGAGGTCTCGTGATGCAATCGCGTGCCCCTTGATGGTTACCTTGACAGCCTTATGTATAGCAGGAGCAATCGGACTGAGGCCCCTAGGGGGCAGTGTAAAATAACGAAAAAATAGTTTTTAAAAATATGAAAAAACAGTTTTTAATCAACCCCCTCCCTCCCCCTTTTTGCCCCATTTGAAAAAAAAAATAAAAAAAAAAATACACTTTTGGTATGTCTGCGTTTAGAAATGCCAGATCTATCAAAATATAAAATCAATTTAATCTGATCAATAAACTGTGTAAGGGAAAATAGTCCAAACGCCTAAAGTATGTTTTGGTTTTTTTTTTGTTTTTTTGTCGCTGCAATAACAGGTGATCAAAACAGCGTATCCAACCAAAAATAGTATCATTAGAAACGTCCGCTCAAGACGCCAAAAAAAAGCAGTCACACAGCCCCAGATCCCAAAAAACAAGAACGTTCTTCTAAAATTTGATTACTTTTTTTTTCACCACTTAGACAAAAGTAAACATATACTTGTTATCAACAAACTTGTACTGACCCAAGGCATCATAACGGACATGTCAGTTTTACCATATAATGATCATGGTGAATATAATACCCAACAAACTAAAGTGTAATTGCACTTTTGCAATTTCACTGCAGTTGGAATTTTTTTGCTATTTTTCCAGTACACGAGATGGTAAAATAAATTGCATCTGAAAATACAACTGGTCACGCAAAAAACAAGCCCTCATACACTACCATTCAAAAGTTTGGGGTCATTTAGAAATGTCATTATATTTGAAAGAAAAGCACTTCTTACTTTTTTTTATTTTTTATTTTTTTCCTTCCTCTCAATGAAGCGAACATTAAATTAATCAGAAATACACTATACATTTTTAATGTGGTAAATGACTATTCTAGCTGCAAATGTCTGGTTTTTAATGCAATATCTACATAGGTATATAGAGGCCCATTTCCAACAACCACCACTCCTTTGTTTTAATGGTACATTGTGTTTGCTAACTGTAAGAAGGCTAATGGATGTGTAGAAAACCCTAGAAAATCTTTGTACAAGTATGATAGTACAGCTGAAAACTGTTGGCTGATTAGAGAAGATATAAGGGTATGTGCACATCTGATGTTTCTGCATCTTTGCAGACCGTATGGAAACCGGTGGAGAATGGCAGAAACTGAGTTTTCTGAACTCGGCAGTGTCCATCGTTTTGTTAGCGTTTTGCTAACGTTTTGGGATCGGGTTATTAGCGTTTGTACAGCGTGTTCTTGGCGATTTCCCCGGCGTTTTTCTTAGCGTTTTCCAGACTGGTTTTTCGTGCACTTGTAAGCTAGATCCGCTGGAATAACGCTCAAAATAAGTCACTTGCTCTATCTTTGAAAACCGGTGAAAAAAGTGGAAAGGAGAAGAAAAAAAAACGTTCTAATGTACACAGCGTTTTCTAAAAGCCATTGACTAGCATGTTAATCCAACCGCTGGCTAGGATTAACATAAATTAACATAAAACTCAGCGGAAACCGCCGACGGAAAACGCTTAAAAACAGCCCACAAAACGACTGATGTGCACATACCCTTAAACTGACCTTCCTTTGAGCTAGTTGAGAATCTGGAGCATTACATTTGTTTGTTCTATGAAACTCTCAAAATGGCCAGAAAAAGAGGACTTCCATGTTTAACTCGACAGTCTATTCTTGTTCTTAGAAATGAAGGCTTTTCCATGCAAGAAATTACCAAGAAACTGAAGATTTCCTACAACTGTGTACTACTCCCTTCAGAGGAGAGCACAAACGGGCTCTAACCAGAGTAGAGAAAGAATTGGGAGGCCCCACTGCACAACTGAGCAACAAGACAAGTACATTAGAGTCTCTTGTTTGAGAAATTGATGTTTCACAGCTCCTCAACTGGCAGCTTCATTATATAGTACCTGCAAAACGCCAGTGTCAATGTCTTCAGTGAAGAGGCGACTCCGGGATGCTGGCCTTCACTGCAGAGTGGCAAAGAAAAAGCCATATCTGAGACTGGCTATTAAAAGGAAAAGATTATTCTGGGCAAAAGAACAGACATTGGACACAGGAAGACTGGGAAAAAGTTTTTATAGACACATGAATCCGTTTGAGGTGTTTGGATCACACAGAAGAACATTTGTGAGACGCAGAACAACTGAAAAGATGCTGGAACAGTGCCTGACGCCATCTGTCAAGCATGGTGGGGGTAATGTGGTGGTCTGGGGTTGATTTGGTGCTGGTAAATTGAGAGATTTTTTACAAGGCAAAAGATTTTTGAATAAGCAAGGCTATCACTCCATTTTGCAACGCCATGCCATAGCCTGTGGACAGCGCTTGATTGGAGCCAATTTCATCCTACAACAGGACAATGGCCCAAAGCAAAGCACACCTCCAAATTATGCATGAACTATTTAGGGAAGAAGCAGGCAGCTGGTAATCTATCTGTAATGGAGTGGCCAGTGCAGTCACCAGATCTCAACCCCACTGAGCTGTTGTGGGAGCAGCTTGACCGTATGGTACGCTAAAAGTGCCCATCAAGCCAACCCAACTTGTGGGAGGGTCTTCAGGAAGCATGGGGGGAAATTTCTCAAGATTAGCTCAGCAAATTAATTCTGTAATTGCTGCAAAGGGAGCATTCTTTGACAAAAGCAAAGTTTGAAGAAGAAAACTATTATTTCAAATAAAAATCATTATCTCTAACCTTGTCAATGTCTGGACTATATTTTCTATTCATTTTGCAACTCATTTGATAAATAAAAGTATGAGTTTTCATAGAAAACATAAAATTGTCTGGTTGACCCCAAACTTGAACGGTAGTGTAGGTCTCTTGGAAGAAGAGGAGGGAAAAATGGAAAATTACCTGGGGTTGAAGGGGTTAAGTGATAATCATGCAGGAGGCAAGACCAGTAGATTCCAGCTGTAGTGTAACCTCACACCCAGAGAGCTCTGCTGTAAGTTATGCCCGGGGGGGTGTTCTGCCTTCACTATTGCCAGCTTGTGATTGGTCAGCATCATACAGAGAGCGCACCCAATGAGAACTGTCTTAAAATATCCACTTGATCTTTGAAAGAAAATAAAATAAAAAGTTAACTCATCGGATACCAAACTTCACCATGTGCACATGTTGGCTGTGCAGCCTGAAAAGTGTAAGAAATTCTGATAACCTTCTGTTCTTCAGTTTAATCCGCCCTGGAGGTTCATAAGAATTCTGAGCGAGACCTGCGGTGTCTGGGTGTGGGCAGATGATTTGGCCTTTCCCCTAATACAAGCATTGACACTTGGAATAATTAGAAGATTAGAAGATTTGACTCCCCTGATTGACAGAATTTCTAGTCTTTCCTGAGATTCCGGCGAGTGCGCACTATGTAGCTGGAGCTCTTGACTTTTAATTGGAAAGAAGGCTTCACATTAAACAGATTATATCTGAATCTCAAGTGTTCATCACAGGGGAAGGCGTATTCTGTGATTCCAGCGACACGAGGTTAGATCAACATGACGGCATTAGGAGCCGTCTCAGACGCGCCTTATGAATCTGATTAGAGTTGAACGTGAGAATCTGAATTTTTTGTTTGAATCGTTTTTCATGATTTATTTAAATCTAATTTTTTCACCTGATAGTTCCAGATTTATACCCAGCTTTCCCTGGCACTAACACAGCAAGCTGTATGAATAAAGATGCTCGTACACATTAATCTAGTTTACTATATTGTGTATGGTGGTCTCAACTCATCCCCCACCCCCCCTTCCTTCCTCCTCAACAGATGGTGTTCATGGAGGGGGAAGGATCCTGTTGCTGTCACTGGAGATGAGCCCCGATTACAGATCTGATATTACAAACCCCTCCCCCCCCATATAAAACACTTTCAGGTTCTGCCTCACCATAGGCTCCTCTTAAAGATGTACTACCCTTTAACTATTAACCTGCAGATATGGGATTTTAACTACAGGTTAGTATCATTGTAAAACTGCATGGTTTCCTCACTGAAAGTCCAGCAACTGAGGGAAGGTGTACACTATTCCTCCTGGCAGCCTCAGGCTTTCAGTCAGAGATGCAGCTTTTGAGTAGATTGTCATCACTCAGTACATGGTGAGCGGCGGCTGGAACAATGACCTGGCACTGACTGCCAGCTGATTATGCAGAGATCTAGTACAGAGCCGGCTATCTGTCAGCACCATGATGTGGTTCGGTTACTGAATCTGCTCGTGCCGCGCCTCTGACTGAAAGCCTGAGTCTCCTGGAAGGAACAACGTTCATTTTCGTGTGTGTTTTGTGTGTGTTTCAAGGGAACATCTATAAATGAGAGACAAGAGTGTCTTATCTTGTGGTAGAGAGGGGCAAATACCTGTTGAAACTTGCTCACCTGATAAGTTTGTGTAAACACACAACCAGTACCCGCGCTTATACAGTTGCCACTTGATCCACACCGCCACTTTCAATGTAGCATATAACTGGAACAAAAGGACCCAAGAAGTCTGGTGCAATGTTTCTTCCAACGTGTTTCAGAGCAACCTCTGCCACTTCCTTAGGAATTAGATAATCCCTGAGGAAGGAGGAGAGGTTGCTCCGAAACTGGTGCAATGAGGTTTCTTTATTCCAACCCGACTACTTGGGTCCTGGTTCTTCCTTTCAGCAGCGCAGATCACCAGCACTTCGTCCTTTTTGTTTCAAGGGAACATGCCATGTAAAGAGCTTCTCCAAAAATATGATCTAATAATAAAAAGTGGCTCTTGTCAGCATGAACTGTCTGAAGAAACATGGCTCCTTAAGGTACCGTCACACGCAGCAACATTGCATGCAATTTTACTGGCAATTTGCTGGTTGCAGTGAAATCATGGACACATTGTTCTATTTTGTTGATATGTGCAAATGGAACAATGTCTCCATGATTTCACTGCAACCAGCAAATTGCCTGTGAAATTGCATGCAATGTTTCTGCGTGTGACTGTACCTTTTAGACTTCTCTGAAATGACAGAAGACCAGTGAAATGCGTAACTTGATGTTTAGCGGTGTTTTCAGTGACCGCTGCCAATCTTGGGATGCTCTGCCAAAATGGCTGCATCTATGGCTACGCCTGCCCGTCAAATTGCTCTGTAATTATAGCATATTTACACCAAATATTTTATTTCAGTCCTTGAGATGCACACCTCATAAATTTCATTAAGGGTGCTTTCACATTTGCGTTCCCCTCCGCAGCGTTCTGTGGAGGGAAGCCGCAATGTGAGCGCAGCACCGCAAGCCCCTAGCTTTATAATGGGAGCGCACGGTGCTGCGCTTGACTGCGCATGACCGTGCGCACCTATTCACTCCCATATGTGATCTGTGCGCAGGAGGATTCCTGCGCACAAATCACCCAGTCTCGTCCGCACCAGAAATGCAACATGTTGCATTTCTGGTGCGGACGAGACTAGAGGATTTGTGCGCAGGCATCTGCCTACGCACAGATCACATATGGGAGTGAATGGGTGCGCACAGTCATGCGCAGCACCGTGCGCTCCCATTATAAAGATAGGGGCTTGCGGTGCTGCGCTCACATTGCGGCTTCCCTCCTCAGACCGCTGCGGAGGGGAACACAAATGTGAAAGTAGCCTAAGTGGCTTGGGACCTGTAATTAATTCTGCACATAGGCACAGTGGCTAAGTGATTGACACTGTAGTCTTGCAGCGCTAGGTTCAGATCCTACCAATGACCACATCTGCAAGGAGTTTGTATGTTCTCCCCATTGTTGGCGTGTGTTTCCTCCCAAAGACATACTGATGGGGAACTTGGATTGTGAGCCCCAATGGGGACAGTGATGCTGATGTATGTAAATTGCTGTTGAAATAATGGTGCTACATAAGTGAATAAATATATTATTCCTCTTAATGAAATCATCTAGTAGTGCAGTGAGCATCTGGACACTGCATATGTTTCACAAAATGTTTTATCAGTGGGCGGTGAAGAGAAAAATAATTAACATTTGTACCTAAAACTATATTTTAGTAGTAAAAATGTACATTTTCACAAAAGGTAATGAGTAAAAATGGGCACATAATTCTTACACAACTTTCCTTGAACGTGGCATTACCCCATAAATGACTGTACGGAACAGTGTGGCCACATGGTGAGACTCTGGAGGGAAGCAGTGCTATTTGACTTTGAGCACAGTCTTTAAGTCCATCAAGTTCAACCTGTAGTTAAACATGTTGATCCAGAGGATCTAAATCTACAAGATGTGATTCAGAGCCCCCCAGGTATTGATTCACTATTGAGACAGCAGAGGTACTCTGGAATCTGTGTGGCTTCTGCAGTTTGGTGGCATCCGGCTCTTAGAACGTGCACAACAGAGATGATTGACTGCACTTTTATGCCCACCTAAAAAAAGACTGGCATGGTTGGATTATATGGCTTTTATATTTGTTTTCTTTATTTATTATTAATAATCACTTGTATAGCGCTATTCATTCCACAGAGCTTTACATACAACAGCAATGAAAAGACTTCACCCCCCCCCCCCCAAACCTTTATAGATTTGTGTCATTCTGGACGTGGTGTACTTTATTTGTTTATGGCACAACCAGAGGTCATTTAAAGGGATCCTGTCTCCTTCAAAAAGGCACCTAAGCTTCAAAAACATGTCCCTGCAGCATCCTATCACCATTCTCACACTCCTTTTGTCTCCCAAATGCTTACTGTAAAAGTTAATAAACGTTTTAATACTCATTAGCCATTCTAATTAGTAGGGGCTATATTCGTTAGCCTTTAGGGCGTGTTTGTTTGGTTCCTCCTCTTCATAAGATCACTCCCTGATGGGCGTGATCTTTTATTCATGTTCTAGGCAGGCCCTCCCTGCTTTCCACGGCGCTGGCTGTGCATGTAATGACGTGAATCGTGTAATTTCCGGGTAGGGTGATGTCAGTACAACCACGCCACTCTTTCAGCTTCAAGCACCGCACATGCTTGAGGCAGAGCATATTTTGAATCTATATTCTAGATGTGGAGTCAACCACTCCACACATCAAATATCGCATGTTGACTCCACATCTAGAATTTGCACTCCAGCCTCCTTTCTGAGCCACAGTGGATACCTGCAGTGGTATGTTCCTGCTAATGCTCACTGTGACAGAGACCCCCTAGGGTACAAGAGAGGTTCTAAAATGTAGACGGGGACCCTTCAGGTTAAAAGTCACCTTGCCCGTGGTTGAAGGGCAAGCATACATTGGCCAATGCATGTACTAAGAACTTTAAAAAAACAAAATATTCCATCAGTTGTGTTTTTTTTTTTTTTTTTTTTTTTATAAACTTTTAGTTTAATTTTTTTCTCTACAAACA
The DNA here is from genome assembly GCA_033576535.1 of Allobates femoralis. NCBI lineage: Eukaryota > Metazoa > Chordata > Amphibia > Anura > Aromobatidae > Allobates > Allobates femoralis. The sequence continues at coordinate 91,484,870 of JARQOC010000006.1, forward strand.
TAAAAACATCAAGTAGCGTTGTTTGCATGTAGTTGGCTCTACACACATCTACATGACAGGTAATGGGATTAAAGAAACAAATTATGAAATGACAGCCATAATCTATTCTATGGTTTCCAGTTGTTATAAAAAAAACAAAAAATATAAGAGCATGTTCACACTAAATAGACAAAGCCTAAGGTAAAAATCATATGAATGAGTATCCTGCTGTAAATAAAGCAACTGCATATAAATAACACTGGGCACTTGGTAAACAAAGTGTAAAGCCATCCCACCGCAGCAAGGTGTACCCATAATGGGACTGGACAAAACCACTCTCTAATATTAAAACCTTAGGCTGCGTTCACATGTACAGTATTTCCCACGCTTTTTTATTACACGCTTTTCCCCAAAGCACGTCTGCTTTTCTAAAGAAAGTGAATGGCCTTTCACGTTTGCCGTTCAGACGCTGCACTTTTTTTGGCTGCGCTTTTGCGGGAGAAAGCGTATGCGTAAAAAGAACCAACATGTTAATTCTTTGTGTAGGCGCAGGAGGAAGAGATGTCACATGGGGCAGGCTGATATATCACATCACATCCTTTAGATGAGAGTTTAAACAGAGTTTTGGTGGGTAGTTTAAATCGCTCAGCTGATGTTAGGTGACGCATCAGCTGATTGGTTTGCTGCCAGTCAGCTGATTCAGGTCCTGCAGCAATCGGACATGGACGCCTCGCATCCCTGGACAGTCTGCAGAGAGGTGAGTATTTAATTCTGTTTTTATTACCATTGCTTACTTTTATTTCGCTTTAGCAGTGTAGGTACATACACTGCTAAAGTGAAAGTACACATACATGTCACACGGAAACAGAATTATTCCTGCTCCCATGTGACGTCACTTCCTCTTGCGCTTTAAGGGGAAAAATGTGGCCAAGAAAAAAAAGTGTGAAAGCACTGCATTTTTTTCACTAGCACTAAATAGCACGGCCGCAAAACGCGGCAAAAAAAGCGCAGGAAATATGTTGCATGTGAATGCATCCCTACTATGTGTCAGAACAGACCTCAATATGAATAAGGGCAGAGTGCCCGGGTCCCATAATGGACTCACAGCTATTGGAAGCATGCTATATGAAGTGCTCGGCTCAGTGAAGGGGGCAACACCCTATAATTGCACTAAATGCAAGAGCATGGCAAAAACTGAGCTGGAGAATGAGTTGATATACATGCAAAATATAATGTATATACTGCATATCCAGCACACATGTTCTATAAATCTGTACACTAGGTGGCAGTCTGGCTCCACGCGTCTTCTGTTTCCTGTACAGCCGTTCTGCATTTTCTACTTTTGCAAAAGTGACTCATGTAATATTTTTCCTTTCCTGCCCCAAATGCCAGGTCCATCTTTATAGGATTTTATAGAATATTCATAATGTCTTACTAGTTCTCGTATGTTCCTAGAACAATTTGGTGTCTTTGTTAGTCCGGAGAGCATGTAGAGTACAGAACGTTTCCCTTCCTTTCACGTGGCAGTTCAGTGCTAATGTCCTAACCTGTATTTTTTTTTCTTCTTTTCTCTCCATGTTCCGTGATACTTACAATAGATTTATCACATGGATTCTGACAGCTTTGAGACTCAAAACCAGCACTACGGACGGAGCCTGACAAAAGACACAATAAAGCAGGGTGAGTAACTTGCATATTGTACAAGTTCACAGTGGACAACTTGGGAGTGAAAGCCACATTGAATGGACTTGGAAGCTGAACATTGCGCAGACCCTTTATTTCCATCCATTAGAGATCTGCAAGAGTCGCCCAGGAATTTACACAGTTATCATTATTCCTTGCTAGGCCTTTATACGCCTGAGGAGCTATTCACTATTGCTCTCCGTGAGAACACTTATTGTGATTCTGCAGCGTTTTGATCTGCATTATTCTGCTTTTGCCAGAATGACCAGCCGCAATTGTCTGTGACTACAGCCTTAGCATTTGATTGACACCTTATGGATTTGTGTCTCCAGTTCCAGATTTAAAGGGGGCTGTTGAGAACTGAAGGAGAGGCTGGGCCTGTGCAGGAGTGGGGTCTATCGGTGCCAATATCACCTGGTTGTCAATCCTTTGACACACATTCAGCTGACATCTCAATAGCTTGAGACCCCCGTGTCCATATACTCCAATACAGGCTGCTGGCAGCAGATAATAATAATATTTATTCATTTATATAGCACTATTAATTACACAGCACTTTACATACATCAGTAATGCTGTCTCTCTTGGAGCTCACAATCTAAACATCCTATCAGTATGTCTTTACAACGTGGGAGGAAACCGGAGTGCCCGGAGGAAACCCACGCAAACACAGGGAGAACATACAAACTCCTTGCAGATGTTGTCCTTAGTGTCCTTGGTGGGAATTGAACCCAGAACCTCAAGACCCCAGTGCTGCAAAGGCTACAGTGCTAACCACTTGAGCCACCGTGCTGCCCTACGTTCTGCTCCAGAGGAGGATGCTGCACATAGTGGGGGTGGATGAGCGTAATCTTTTTAATATGTTGCTGGTGAATAATGGAAGATGCCCAGGATAGAGACAAATGTACTTGGATGGGCCCGGAGAGGGGGATATTAACACATGTAGAGTGAACACATGTCTTTATAGGATCTAGAATGCTTCGAGTTCTTGCACATCTGACCAACATGCAGGTAGGGGTTCACATCCAAATCTTATTTCGGGGCCCACTTACGTCGTCATATGGGGCAGGTCACACACACAGATATCTGTGCAGAGATTGTTCGCAGATCTCTGGTTGCAGTGAAATCATGGACACATTGATCCATTTTGTGGCCGTGTACAGATAGACCTATGTGTCCATGATTTCACTGCAACCAGAGATCTGCCAACAATCTCTGCACAGATATCTGTGTGTGTGACGTGGCCCTATCCTTAGCATGGTTCATCAATCTCCGATCTTGGTGCTGGGATGCCCAGCACCCCCACAATCTCTGATGAAGGGGCAGCAGAAAGAACACTGTACGGAGCAAGAACTCCATAGCGCTATGCAGTGCTGTCTTATATAGACTTTAACTCTGCTCCAATTAAAGTTGTATGTTACAGAAGCATGCTGAATCTGGTGTAGACAATTATATGGTTCGGACATTGGTATCTCGCCTTCTACCCTATGCAGATCCTATAGGAAAGAATACCTGGCAGAGCTGCTTTAAAGTGCAACTGTCACCTGTTTTGAGCATTATAAGCCCTGCCCACCACCTTAACGTGATGTGATTGTTATTCCTGTAACCCCTCTATATCCCCAGACGTGCCCCTGCATACCTCGGAACATGAATTTTATTCTGTCCTGCGTCATATGCTAATTTCTTGGTTTTGTCAGATAGGGTCTGCAGATTGTGGTCAGCACCCCCCCCCCCCCCCATGCAAACACCAACCCTCCTGACTGTACGTGGAAGTGGATATCGTCCTTATGTCATCCACACAATTCCCAAGTCTCGCGCCCTTTTAAACAGTCAATGATGCCACTGTACAGGCGCAAGATTTCGGGTGCTGTGTGGCTGATACAAGACTGAAGACTCCTACCTGCGCAGTGAAATTGCTGACTGTTTAAAAGGACACGAGACTTGGGAATTATGTGGATGAAATGGGGACGTCCTCCACTTCCACATACTCAGAAGGGGCAGTGTTTGCATGGAGCGGGGCGGCGCTGACCACAATCTTCAGGCATCCGTCTGCTTCAACTACGAAATTCGCATATGGCATGGGACAGAATAAAAGTCAAGCCCCTGCATACCTTAGAAAATGTCTGGGAATATAAAAGGTCACAGAAATCCCAATTATATCATGTTAATTGTGGTGGGCAGGGTTTAGAAACCCCAAAACTGATGACAGTTGCACTTCAAGGCCCTTTTCACATCAGTGTATTTGCTGATTTGTGGCAGATCCGGCAGACTTACCCCATGTGCCGTGTAATGGCAGCACTTGTGGCACACTTGCGGCAAGCCCCATTCATTCTCTATGGGACGTGCGGCAGATAAAAAATCTGCAGCCAGCAGCGTTTTTTTTCACGTGCTGCAGATGTGTGATCCAACAAGCCGCACCTGACCGCAAGCCCCATTGAAAATGAATGTGCACATACGGTAAATCTGCCGCAAATTTAAAAACCCGCTGATGTGAAAGGGGCCCAAGTTTGTTCTTGGTGTTTTATATTTTTTTTAAACATTAAAGGCAACCTAAATGGCCAATGAAAAAAGAGAAATGTGCTGTGTGACCTTGATGGGGCGGATCATTTAGACAGTGCAGCTAAGCTGAAGCCATTGACCATTGCTTCTTTCTAGTGCTGCTCCATTAGCATAATTAACCCCTTTACGACTAATGACAAGTATACTCGTCATGGCTTTGAACTGTCACTGCTTCTAAACGAACAGTGACAGTTCAATTCTAAAAGCTGTCAGTGACAGCCAAGGGTTAGGGGAAGAGGTGTGGGGACCCTTGTTAACCCTCCCCCTGCCCAGGACCCCTCCGATCGGCAGTGTAAAACTGAAACTGCCGATCGGAGCGATTCAGACAGATTTACCCCTACAGGTCTGATTGGAGCTGTCCAGTCAGATCTAGAGGGGCCGATCGGTGGGTGCCCTCCCCCTACTCGGCCCCCTCCCGCTTCAGGACACATGCGACCTCCCCCCCCTACCCCCCCCCCCCCCCCGGATCATATTTATCTGCGGGCAGGCTGCACACCCGGCGCACCTGCTAGCCATCACCTCAGGCTCCAGCCCCCGCTTCATCCAGAGCCCGTAGCCCCCCCCGTGTTCTGTCCCGTCCACCCGCCCTCCTCCTTCTCTCCTCCAGGCTGCTTTCTTTTCTGCCGGCGGGCTCATGCGCCCGCCGGTCCAGGTGCACGGCCCCCTCCCCCTGCTCGTACCCCATCCAATTCCCCCTCCCAAGCCCCGCTCACCTATTCCGGCGGGCTGCACGCGCTCGTCGGCCTCCGCTCCTCCTCTGCAGTCTCCGGTGTGGCCCCTCCTCTTCTCAGGGCTCCTCCTCATCCATTGGTGGGTAAGTATGAATGAATGAATAGATGGATGTGTGGATGGATGGGTGGGCGGATGATGGATGGGTACGTGCGTGGATGTATGGGTGCGTGCGTGGATGTGTGTGGATGTCAGCATGTGTGCGTGTGTGAATGTCAGCGTGCGTGTCTGGATGTGGCTGTCTGCGCGCGTGGCTGTCTGCGCGCGTGGCTGATGGGTGCATAGGTGGATGGATGAGTGCAACAAGGGATCAAGTGTCCTCTTGTTAGTCTCTGGGATCATAGTCATGGTGCACTGTATAACAGATCATTGTCATACAGTGCACCATAACTCTGACCCCGAGACTGTAGGAAGAGGACACTTGATGCCTTGCAGCAGTCTCTGGATTGAGCAGAGGCGATCAAGCGTCGTGGGACCTTAGTTGTGGACTACGTCGGAGGCGATCGAGCGTCGTGGGACCTTAGTTGTGGACTACGTCGGATCTTTATAATATAGATGGAGTCCGAATTTTGTTTGTGTTTTTTTTCAAATAAAAAGATTTTTCTATGTGTGTATTTTCTGACTAGTTAACAGATTCCTAATGGCGGGTCTAACATTGGCCCTATATTATGAATCTCGGGCTTAGTGCCAGCTGCCAATAAAAAGCTGGCATTAACCCCTTTATTACCCAGTTTGCCACCGGCACCAGGGCAACTGGAAGAGTCTGGGTACAGCGCAAGAAAATGGCGCTTCAATGAATGCGCCATTTTCTTGAGCGGCTCGGGGCTGCAATTCGCAGCATGGGAGGCACAGAACGCTTGGGCCTCTCCATGCTGCGGATTCCAGCCCCCAGCTGCCTAGTTGTACCTGGCTGGACCAAAAATATGGCGGAGCCCCACGCCATTTTTTTTCTAGAATTAGTCCTAGGAAAAAAATAAAAATGGGCTTCGCTGTATTTAGATGCATAGTGAACACTTTGAACCCCCAGGTGCTTCACAAATTGATCCTTGAAAATGAAAAAAGAAAATTTGTGTGAAAAAAAAGTACTTTTTCCTTCTTACGGATCAATTTGTGAAGCACCTGGGGGTTCAAAGTGCTCACTATGCATCTAGATGCATTCCTTGGGGGGGGTCTAGTTTCCAAAATGAGGTCACTTGTGGGGGAGCTCCAATGTTTAGGCACACATGGGTTCTCCATACGCGACATAGTGTACGCTAATAATTCCAATTGTTAGCGGACACCATGTTGGGTACGGAGAGCCCCTGTGTGCCTACACATTGGAGCTCCCCCACAAGTGACCCCATTTTGGAAACTAGACCTCCCAGGGAACTTGGCTAGATGGGTGGTGAGCATTTTGAACTCCCCAGTGCTTCACAAATTAATCTGAAAAATGAAAAAAGAAACTTTATGGAAAAAAAAAAGTACTTTTTCATTTTTACGGATGAATTTGTGATGCACCTGGGGTTCAAAATGCTCGCCACCCATCTAGATAAGTTCCCTGGGGGTCTAGTTTATAAAATGGGGTCACTTGTGGGGAGCTCCAATGTTTAGGCACACAGGGGCTCTCCAAATGAAACATGGTGTCCGCTAACAATTTGACTGAAAAATCAGCTCAAATTGTTAGCGGACACCATGTCTCGTTTGGAGAGCCTCTGTGTGCCTACACATTGGAGCTCCCCACAAGTGACCCCATTTTGGAAACTAGACCCCCCAGGGAACTTATCTAGATGGGTGGTGAGCATTTTGAACCCCCAGGTGCTTCACAAATTCATCCGTAAAAATTAAAAAGTACTTTTTTTTTCCATAAAGATTTTTTTTAGCCTACATTTTTTAATTTTCACATAGGGAACAGGATAAAATGGATCCTAAAAATTGTTGGGCAATTTCTCCTGAGTACACCGATACCTCATATGTGGTCATAAACCACTGTTTGGGCACACAGCAGGGCTCAGAAGGGAAGGAGCGCCATTTGACTTTTTGAATGGAAAATTTGCTCCAAAAGTCAAATGGCGCTCCTTCCCTTCTGAGCCCTGCCGTGCGCCCAACAGTGGTTTATGACCACATATGAGATATCTATGTACTCAGGAGAAATTGCCCAACAATTTTTAGGATCCATTTTATCCTGTTGCCCATGTGAAAATGAAAGAATTGAGGCTAAAAGAACATTTTTGTTGGAAAAATTAAAATGACCATTTTTTCCTTCCACTTTGCTTTAGTTCCCGTGAAGCACCTGAAGGGTTAATAATAATCTTGAATGTAGTTTTGAGTAGCTTGAGGGGTGCAGTTTTCAGAATGGTGTCACTTTTGGGTGTTTTCTGTTATGTACGCCCCTCAAAGGGACTTCAAAGTGTGATGTGGTCGCTAAAAAAAAATGGTTTTGTAAATTTTGCTGGAAAAAAATGAAAAATTGCAGATTAACTCTGAACCCTTATGTCCGAACGAAAATTTTTTTTTTTTCTTCCAAAATTGTGCTGATGTAAAGTAGACATGTGGGAAATGTTATTCATTAACTATTTTGTGTCACATACCTCTCTGGTTTAGCAGAATAAATTAATAATTTGAAAATTGCAAAATTTTCAAAGTTTTTGCCAAATTTTTGATTTTTTTTCACAAATAATCGCAAAAATTATCGACCTAAATTTAATACTAACATGAAGTCCAATATGTCACGAAAAAACAATCTCAGAATTGCTAGGATCCGTTGAAGCGTTCCACAGTTATTACCTCATAAAGGGACACTGGTCAGAATTATAAACTATCTGGTCATTAAGCTGCAAAGTGACTCGGTCCTTAAGGGGTTAACACACCTACATTGATGGCCTGTTCAGGGAAAGATCATCATATTTTGTACAGTAAGGATGATGCAAAGATGGGGCCACAATCTGTCTAATGAAATTGCGGCAATGTTCCAACTGTAGCTCCTCATCTGCAAATAATAACCGAGTCAGCCAAGCTGCAGCACCTGACTCTGTATGGCTGTCACTGTGTCGGATACTACAAAGGACTGAAGAATAGGACGGGCCATTTTTTTTTTTTTTTTATGACTTATCCTTAGGGTAGGATCAATAATTGATTGGCAGGGGTGTGACACTCTGCACCACCCGCCATTCAGCTATTCCTGGTGCCAACCAGATGGTGCGCAGTTGAGGATTTGTACAGCTGTCAACTATATAGTTGGCACTGCAGAACTTCTGCCCTTTCAAATCGATAGGGGGCGGAAGTACAGTACCTCGTCTCATCAACTATAGAGGTGACTGAGCTGTGCAGGTCCTTAAGTGAGCTCAACCAGCCGGCATCAGGAACGGATGACACACCCTCGCCAATCGGTTATTGATGTCCTATTCTAAGGATATGTTAGGTCATCACTATAAGAGTCCCAGACATCGTACTTACTGAAAAATCCCAGAAGACACTTAAAAATGGTGATATTCCTTAAAGGGGTGGCCTGAAGTCACACCAAAGTTTCCATCTAACTTCCGATCTATTTAGGGCTGTAACAAAGCCATTTTGTGTTAGATTGTTAGTGACTTTTAAATATAAGTATAACTGCGGTTCTAATATTTTTCTCTTCCCCCTCTATTTCACTGTTCTACAGCCAAATTAGTTCAGAGATGAAAACCGTTGAACTTCATTGAGTTTGTGGTGCTGAAAATGAATGATGCTTAAACTTGCTCATTTACCCTAATTTTCAAGTTTCAGATGAGGTTGAGAAACCTTTCATGCAGGTGTATAGAAAAACAATCATTTTTTTTTTAGTCTATTGAGCCTTCAGTATTCTATGATCTCAGGGTGAAAATCATTAGGAATTGGCTCATTTTATGATGGAATCTGACAACGTTTGAAAATATGTACACTGTGTGCAGAATTATTAGGCAAATGAGTATTTTGATCACATGATACTTTTTTTTACATGTTGTCCTACTCCAAGCTGTATAGGCTTGAGAGCCAACTACCGATTAAGTAAATCAGGTGATGTGCATCTCTGTCATGAGGAGGGGTGTGGTCTAATGACGACAACTCCTTATATAAGGTGTGCTTAATTATTAGACCACTTCCTTTCCTTTGGAAAAATGGGTCAGAAGAGAGATTTGACGGGCTCTGAAAAGTCCAAAATTGTGAGATGTCTTGAAATTGCCAAACTTTTGAAGTGTGATCACCGAACAATTAAGCGTTTCATGGCAAATAGCCAACAGGGTCGCAAGAAGCGTGTTGGGCAAAAAAGGCGCAAAACAACTGCCCATGAATTGAGGAAAATCAAGTGTGAAGCTGCCAAGATGCCATTTGCCACCAGTTTTGCAATATTTCAGCGCTGCAATGTTACTTGGAGTATCAAAAAGCACAAGATGTGCTATACTCAGGGACATGGCCAAGGTAAGGATGACTGAAAAATGACCACCTTTGATCAAGAAACATAAGCTAAAATGTCAAGACTGGGCCAAGAAATATCTTAAAACTGATTTTTCAAAAGTTTTATGGACTGATGAAATATATGTAACTCTTGATGGGCTGGATGGATGGGCCAAAGGCTGGATCTGTAAAGGGCAGAGAGCTCCACTCTGACTCAGACACCAGCAAGGTGGAGGTGGGGTACTGGTATGGACTGGTATCACCAAAGATGAACTTGTGGGACCTTTTCGGGTTGAGGATAGAGTGAAGCTCAACTCCCAGACCTACTGCCAGTTTCTGGAAGACAACTTCAAGCAGTGGTACAGGAAGAAGTCGGTACCTTTCAAGAAAAACATGATTTTCATGCAGGACAATGCTCCATCACATGCATCCAACTACTCCACAGCGTGGCTGGCCAGAAAAGGTCTAAAACAAGAAAAAATGACATGACCCCCTTGTTCACCTGATCTGAACCCATAGAGAACATGTGGTCCCTCCTAAATTGTGAGATCTATAGGGAGGGAAAACAGTACACCTCTCGGAACAGTGTCTGGGAGGCTGTGGTGGCTGCTGAACGCAATGTTGATCGTAAACAGATCAAGCAACTGACAGACTCTATGGATGGAAGGCTGTGGAGTGTCCTCATAAAGAAAGGTGGCTATATTGGTCACTAATTTTTTGGGGTTTTGTTTTTGCATGTCAGAAATGTTGTATATTTTCACCAGGTGAACCAATATAACTGCACAAGTGAGATGGGAATATATTAGGTTTTAATCAAGTTGCCAATTAATTCTGCACAGTAATTGTTACCTGCACAAACAGATATCCTCTATTAAAAAAAAAAAAAAAAAAAAAACCACCCACTCCAACTTCCAAAAATATTAAGCTTTGATATTTGAGTCTTTTGGGTTGATTGAGAACATAGTTGTAGATCAATAATAAAAATAATCCTCTACAATACAACGTGCCTAATAATTCTGCACACAGTGTAGAACAGGGTTTCTTGTCTGACGATTTGTGTGAGAGTCCCAGTGCGTGCTCAGATACTCTGGCATCATAAGGGAGCAGTGGCTGCGGGCACTGTCAGTTTCTGCCCTCTCCATGGAACAGTGTCATCCAGTGTCATTCAGTTCATGAGCTGCTGTTTCCCTCCCTGCTCACTGTGCTATCTGCATGGTTACTGCGTCTGCTCAGGTCAGTTATATAATAGAGCGGTGTCTTTACCCTGCATGCAGGAGACTGGTGCCGCCCCAGCTATTGATGTCACTGGTTCCTGCATACCAGGGATCGGAAAGACTATTGCCGGCAGAACATTACTGATGTGAGTTGACACTGTGGATGGTACAGTTCGCAGAGAGGGACATGGTGACTAACAAAGCCCTTAAAGGAGCATCACTGACTCTTCATTTGAGGGAGTGATTGAGGTTGTCACAGTGACCGCAGCCTCTGCCCCATGATGACACTTCGTTTGAGAATTCCACTTCAAGCTTAGTCAACTAAGTGAAATCAGATTGGAAATAAAACAAACACAAAGTATAGCAGTTGAATGGTGTAGTTAGGGATTTTTTTTTTTTTAAATACATGTATATTAGAAAATGGCTTGGGTTACAGCCCTAAATAGATAAAGATTTAGATGGAAATTGTTTGATATTGGACCACCACTTTAAGGCAGACCTACACTCCTGATCTTCTCCTGCCTGAATTGGCCATCTGCTGTGGTAAGATATGTCTTCACACTGAGCTGTGTAGATGTCATAAATTTAAGGTTGGATTGAGCTTCAGAATAAGTCTTCAAAAAAATAAATTTTCTTTTCTTTTTCCAGGTCTATCCAAATTCTTCCACAATGGCTGCTATCTGAGGAAGGATGTGGTGTCCGCCTGCCTCCAGAAGGTGCAGCACATTCTGCAGTGGTTTGAGGACCAGAACACACTCCACTTTTATGCAAGCTCCTTGCTCTTTGTGTACGACGGTTCTTGCCCCCAGTCGGCTGTAGACAGGAAAGTCTATGAGAAGAAAGTCTGTACCATGGAGCTGCTTACAGACGATGAGGTAACAGAGTGTAATAATAACATCATGAGTTCAATGGAGAATGGGAAAAGTGAGGAACTGGCTGAAAAGAAACGCTGTAGAATCTATACAGTGCACAAAAAGACGTGTCCCAAAAGGCTGCACAGCGAAGCCTTTATCGAAGGTGAAGAGACAACCCTCAAAAATCAAAATCATGTTCCACAGGAGCATCTAAATGGAAACCTTCTCACTAAACTGGAAAATGTACATTGCCAGGTTTCAGCAGCTGCGAGGGATAGCGCACAAGTCGACGTGAGGATGATTGATTTTGCTCATGTCTTTCCTAGTGACGGCCAAGACCTTGGGTACATCTATGGATTGAAGAACTTAATCGCCATCTTGCAGAGTATTTTAAATGAATAGATTTTGTGATTTTTGATTGGGAACTAATGACCAGATAATCAAGAACATACCTTCAAGAATATTTGCACTTGTAATTGTGGTAACCCCCCTCCTCCCTTTTTACCGTAATTCTTCATTCCTGGTTTTTCTTTTTTCATCTTGGTGGAAGGTGTTTACCTTTTTTATAATATTTACTCAGGAAAATTGAAGTGATATGTAGGCATTAGAGAAATTCTGTAGGGCAGGTGAACTGGATAATGGGGTTCTCAAAGTGGTTGGTGGTTGACCTGATTGGAAGTGAAGGGAGGTTTTGGTGCTATGCTAGGGATGGCTGCCTTTTGACAGATTCTGGTTAAAAATGGGACCATTCTTCCAAGACCATATTTCATATTCGGACAGCCTCCGCGTAAAGGAAACCGTGCCTTCATGTAGAGGTCACTAGGATGTTCTTCTGGTCTTGGAGAAAATATTCTACTTTGATGTAACAATAGAAATACTTGTAAGCAAGATGCATCTATCTTGGTAGTGAGACATTTCTCCATATGTTAGCCCCTATTTAATTGTTTACAGAGAATAATGCTGGAAATTCTTATGGTAGATGGATATATATGTAAATATACTAAATTATTATAAGTCTATGGGAAAAACAATCATCTTGCAAATTTGTGCGATTGTGAATTCTTGTGAAAATTTCTACTAGTTTAGAAATGCGACTAATGGCTTGATTAAAAAGAAAGTGAGGATGTGAATGGTAAATTGTCCAAAGTGTAGGCATCGATGAGTGGCCGAGGCTAAAGGGTTGTAAAGGTGGTTGGATTCGTAGAGTTGAGATGGAGGAAGGGAACATGGAGGCCATGGAGTGTCATCTTGGTAGCATATTCAGTGTATGAAAGTATAAGGAGGCGTCACTCTTGAGTTGATAGGTTGTATCTCACTGTTAATTGGCCTCTTTCACCAATTAGTCCCTGAAAACAATTGAAAATTGCAGAAGCTAAATCCATGGACTTTTTACCTGTATCAGCAACTTCATGCTACGCGGCCCTGGATTCCCATTTTTAGTCTTCTTTTCTGAACATTTGTTATGAAGATGTAATACTTCTGCTGTGTCCATAAAATATTCAATCCAAATCTTGAATTGGGCTACTTTCCCATCAGCGTTTCTCGGCATTCGCGGCAGATCTGGCATTTTGCTGTATCTGCCGCCTAACAGATTAATTCATTCCCTATGGGACTTGTGTACATTTGTAGCATTTGCGCTTTTGCCACGATGCAGCAAATCCGGCACTTGCAGCAACGGGAAAAAAAACAAACGCTGCAAGCAGCGGTTTTTCAACTTCCCGCAAGTGCTGCACATGTCCGCACATCCTATAGGGAATGAATTAGGTCGAACGCAGTCTTGCTGCCAGTGATGCGTTAGGTAGCAGATGCGGCAAAGTTTTGCAGGATCTGCTGCGAATGCTGAGAAACGCTAATGTGAAAGCAGCCTGACCAGTATGAACAGTGTCATTCCGATCACCAGACCATCATATGCTGCTTGGTTAAAGACAGACTTCTACCTCTCGAAGGAAATAAACCCTAACATTTTATTGCTGCGCTAGGAAAGAAAACAATTGCTCTAATTATATATAGATTTATATATATATTTCTCCATTTGCGAATGTTGGATCTTACTTTTTTTTTTTTGATGTGCACCTTAGAAACAGCCTAAAACTGGAAGGCAAATGTGGGACTTCCAAATGTTAATTTCCTGCTCGACTTCGATGTATTTGCCTGCAATGTCTTAACATGAAATGTATTTTTTTTTTTTTTTTTTTACTTTCTACATTATTGCACTGATCTGTATTTGAGATGGGTAGGTTTTGCATTTACATCATACATGCCCAATGTGAGACCCGAGGCTCCGTATGATCTACGGCAAGATGGACATTTACCATATAGAATATGCTGTAACCATTTTATCTCTGCAGATCTCCAGTGTAGAATGAAACGACTCTTATTTTGTGGGTCCCTTTTTAAATGGTACTATATGGCCTGTGGGTGTGGTGTAAATTGTACCCTGATATTAGTGCTTTTGACACCACTATCATCCTTATTGGGATATATGATGCCTGATTTTCCTCCTCCAGTCTCCATATGTTTATTCTTTACTAGCTATAACTGGAGGAGTGGGTTCATTGCATAGGTACCCACTAACTCAAAATAGGGTATGGGACAACAGAGGAAGGACCCTCCATCTCTGTGGGGGCTCTATAGTGACTGCATGATTCATTGTCATGGTTAAGCTTGCCTATGGACTAGGCAAACGTTTGCATACACCTAGAAAGGAAACCTGTTTCATATGCCTAGACCGCAGAACACAGGAATCGGAGCCCGGCTACACGATTGCCAGCCATACAGATTTTTTTAATGTTTCGGCCAGGTATGTTTGACTTTGAAATGCTGCAGTGTCCCATACTAAAACAGGGTACGGGAGATTAGTCTTAAAGGTGGGTCCCTGTACACTTCTCCCTGCATGTGTGTGTGTATGAGGAAAGACCTGTCACTTCACTGCAGTGGGTGGGGAGAAGCCATTGGGGGTCCTGCCTGAAGGGCTGTGGAGTCAGTATAAAGTGGACAGACTACTGGGTACAGTAGTGGATTGCAGTATGTACTGAATATTATCGTTGGGCATTATAGTCTAAATAGCTTGATTATTGTATCCTAATAATGATTAAAGCCTGATGTTCACATCGTCCTACAATAAATTTATCACCTAACCATGAGCCGTGTATGAAGGAGTCTGAGTCACATGTTTGGCTTACTAACTCCACAGCCCTGCCTAGCTGACTAGTCCCAACTGCGGCTTTTATTTAAAGAGAACCTGTCATACTTTTTGCCGCCCCAGCTATCACTGTATGTACCTGCAACTTCATAGTACTATTCTAACCATCCCTGTCTGAGCTCATAGTGTAGTGTTAAAGGGGGGGAAAAAAAAGCATTTATACACTTAGATTTTATGTGAATAGGCAGTGACTACACACCTTGGAGGACTTAGTCACTCTGGCAGGTTAATGATTATTATTTTAGCTGTAGGGCCTGTGTGATGTCACAATCATGTGACTTATAATAGGCAGAGCTAAGAATCCACAGGCCATAATTATTTTGCTTCGCACCGCCCACTATGGTCACATGGGTCCTTTATACAGCGAGGTTAACAGTGAGGTAACTATTAAGCTGCCAGAGTGACTATGTCCTCCAAGGTGTGTAGTCTGACTGCCTCATTCACATAAGAAATGTAAGTGTATAAATGCTTTTTTTCCCTCTTAAACGCTACACTATGAACTCAGACAGGGATGATTAGTAAATAGTACAAGGTACTATTCTAAGGCTGTGCGGCTCTGGGAGCTCGTTCATCGTTGGTCTCCCGCTGTCGCACGTTGCCGATGCTGGCCGTCCAGCTGGCTGGATACCCAGACGGCCCTTTTAGACATGCTGTTCCTGAATAAATTAGCATGTTTCAGCTGTCGGGTGCCCTTTAAAGAACTGGGGCCCGTAATAACACTGGTTTGGCTTCACCCCTGGCCGCCTCCACCCGCTGCTGCTGCAGTTGATTGACAGGTCTGAATGTACACGTCTTGTCATTCGTCTGCAGCACCGCTGGGAAGAGTTGCCGACTAGTCTTATAGTCCCCGGCTGTATCTTTTAAAGTATGTTTTCTCTGAAACGCTGGTATCATTTTCAGAGAACTTTCTCCCTTTTTTTTTATTATTTTTATTTATTATTTGCCTGGTTGCCCCGCTGCTTGTGATTCATGCTCCAAGAGGTTTGGGCAGTATGATATGAGTGACTGGCCCACTGTGTGTATGCATGCAGGAGTTTATGATTTCCAATACATAAGGTTCTTTCATCTCATTTCTTATATCTACATTATGTTTTTTTTTGCTGCTGTAGTTAATCCTTGAATAAGTCTTCTTTCTACTACACATCTTATTAGTAATTATTTATAGTGGAACCTGCCATGTCTTAGTAATGACAGCCGGGTGCTACACCCTAGGCGAGGCGTAAGGAGGCAGTTCTTCTCTGTGTCGGTGTAGTTTGCTTTGTCTACCTTAGTGCAAGGCCACAGACTCGCATTAGGCAAGTAAAAATTACAGTGCCGGGTGCAAAAATCAAAGGTTTCTTACAACCCTTGAATTGAACAAGGTCCATAAACATGACCTGCACAAGTGAAATTTCATTCTTTAATTTTTATTTATTTTTTTAAAGCAAACCATTTCAGAATGGTGGCGTAGTGATCTTTTTCAAAAAACTGCCCCCCTCCCCCCCACTAAATTAGATGGTACAATGACAATCAAAAATACAGTTTCTACCACTAAATTAAAAATTATTGCTCAAAGAATAAAAATAACCTGGTCGGGAACTGGTTAAGCCTGTGGCTTTGTTATAGTTGTGACTCTTCCAGCATGTTCTTGGGATTTATTCTAAAACTGGAATGCCCTTACGAGGCACTACGGTGTACAACATTGTGGTTTTCCTGGATTACATGATATGGATTAGTTTGTTGATTGGCTGCACCCCTTCAAATGCGTAAAGGGAGTAGACAAGAATTGTAAAATATCTGAGTGGATTGATCCACTGATTTATTTTCCTATTGCAGATGGCAATAATTTTTTTTTTTTTTTTAATGGTTGCAACATTCTAATAAATCAGTATATAGTGTATATATAGTGGAATACAGCACCCAAAAATGCTTCAGATTTTTTTCTTTCTCCCCAGTAAGGCGTTACCCCAATGATAGAATATCTCTCATACCGAGGGTTGAATAAAACGTAATGCCTCCACCTTTTGTAACTTGGGTTTTAACTCAAAAACAGAAATCATCCTTAGTATCTGCTCTTCATAATCAATAGTCACTTTTCCACATAATCACCAGACAATTGGATATTCTTTTGACAACAATTAAGTTTTCTGAAGCCATTATGGAAGAAGTTGACTCTTTCTGCAACCAGCCTCTGTTTACTGGATTGTATGGAGAATGCCGTATGGTTGTGAGCTTCAGTCTCTGAAGTTCTACTGTGGTGGCACGTGAAGTGTGCGATCTTGCATTGTCATGCTGCAGGAAAACTTCACTTTTTCCTTTTTGGATCCATCTTTAAACTTACTGCCCCACTAACGCACAGTGCTCACATCAACACAATCGCCATGAACTGCTTACATTCTCTGATGAATTTCCTTGGTGGAACACCTGCTGTCAAGAATTAATTGACAGCACATTGCTTAAATCGCATTGACGACAGTCTGCCCAGGCTTCCATTCTTTTATAAATGTAACACAACAGTCCATTTCTAAGGCTTCCTGCTAACTAGAGCTGTAGAGTTTACTGAACAGTCTAGTACCTTCCGCGTACCATTGCGGCCATCTGCTGAGGAGTCACGAAGGTGGAGGCATTACTTTTTATTCAACAATTGTACGTTGGCATACTATGGAGCCAGAGTAGATGAAACCAGTTGCTCTCAATGGGTGGTTTCTACTTACTTTCTATAGTAGTAGTTTTGAGACATAAGCCATGCCATTGTGTCCCATTCCTAGTGCCTGTAAACCATTTTGACAATTTAGAGCAGTGTTCCTCAACTCCAGTTGTCAAGACCTACCAACAGTGCATGATTTCAGGATTTCTTTAGTATTGGACAGGTACTGGAATTCTCACCTGTGCAGGTAATTAAATTATCTCTGCAATACTAAGGAAATCCTGACATGTACTGTTAGAGGGTCTTGAGAGACATTTAACTTTGAATTATCCATTACCCATGTTCAATTTCCCATTCTGAAATTGCACTAAATATGTAAATCCTAATGTGTTTTTTGGATTCTTGTTTTAATGTCCTTTAATTTGAAGGCAAAGGAATCCTTGTTCTTAAACTATAAGGTCTCCTGTAGCAAAATAGTATTTGACTAATGTTCTTAGAATTCATAGCAATATCTGTGAGTTTAGCGATTTTGCAAACTGCATCGGAAGACTCACCTTGGTACTACAAACGTTTTGTCCATTCACCAGGTTATGTTAGCTGACTAATACTGGTGCCCTGCATTACTAATAAAAGATGGATATGTAGGATAAGCTGTATGCTAGATCATTGACGGCGATATTTCGTGAAAGTGAATGACCATTGTTGCTTGCCAAGGCACAAATTATGGCTGTAACCATAGAAGTAACCAATGCCTCTTAACTGCAATCATGCTCTGCAAAGGAAAACTTATTTTTAACTTTTCTGGAAACAATATGTACACCTACATGCGTTATTTAAGTTTGCTTTTCTGTATTCCATTTATGTAAATTGTCCTTTATTGTACCTTAAAAATCAACATCTGCTACTAGTGTGGCCTGATGTAAGTGCATGAACTTTATAGACCCTCTCTCCTTGTGCCTCTTATGTTCCCAGTGATCATTTTTGTGCATTGAGAAATTGTAAGTGAACATTGCAATTTTGTTTTTCAATCCATACATTTCTTTTCCGATAAGAAAAAAATTCCAGCGAACATGGAAGAGGGGATCTCAGACGTATGGAAAGCTTGTATTTATTTTGCCGTCAGGTTTAAATAAAACACACAATCTGATTGCAAAATAAATGCAAGCTGTTCATACGTCTGAGATCCCCCCCCTCTTCCATGCTGGCTGGAATTTTTTTCTGTTTGGAGTTCTGTGACCTAACATCGGTCTTTACTGTGCGGGAGCAACTCCCGGGACTTGATGTGGTGAGCTGAATATTTCTCTTGGTTTCTATAAATCTCTTTTGTTATGAATCTCCACCATTAAATACAAGTTTGCTTCAAAATACTATCCATATTTGTCTTATCATAGAGGATAAGTTTACCATCTTTCTGATACAGAAATTCAAATTCCTGGCAGAAACCAAGTTGAAGGGGTTAACGGTACAACACAACAATTGCTAGCTATTCTAATTCTAGGATGTCTGGTAATTTACCAGTATGCTATAATCTCTTCTAATTCACTCCTGAATCTTGGATTTCAAGGGAATCTGTCAGGGCAAAAATCCATCTGTAACTGATATCACTTTCTAATTTCTCTGTTGAAGCTCTTACCAGTCATTAATTTCTTTTATTTATACTCACCCCTCTATTCTCAAATTGCAAAAAGATTAATGTAATCAATTATAGTGAGTGATCACTTAATTCTCTGCTGTAGACTCCCCAGGGAATGAATATTCATGTAGTGCCATCGCTGCACTGCACACAAGGAAAGTTCAGTAGAAATCACTCACATGGGCGCGGTATCCTTCTGTCTGCTTTCCTTGTATGCAGCAAAACAAATGTCTGATAAACACAATCTCTCACAGACAACACAAGCTTTTGCTCAGAGCAACAGATGTAGACTGCCTTACCTAGCTGAGCTATGAGATATGTGCCTACCATCTCTCCTCCCTCCCCATCAGATGCACCGTGCAGGACCATAAAATGAAACTAGCAGTGAGGGTCTGAGCACAGGGGGAAGCAAGAATATCTGCTTGGGAAAGGAGTGAATAATGAACACTTACAAACTATTTGGCAATGAAAGTAATGAAGCAGACTAGTGAAGCAGCTGCCTGCTGGGTGTGAAGATGTTTATAGCAAGAGAACTACGGAGGGTACAGTAAAAGATTTTTACGTTCTGACAGGGCTGCCCAGGTACTATTCAAGGTTACTATTCGTATCATACTGTAAATTGACCTGACAGTCCCTTGAAGTCGCTCCAGAGGTTTCACAGATGGATGGATTGTCCCTTCACTCACTCATTGTGTTGGTGGATTATCTAGTTCCTGACTACCATCACCTTTCATTCCTGGCTCTCTAGGCTGGAAGGTTTTGCAATGCATGTGCTGGCTCGCATGCTGTCAATGCACACGCTCAAGATCTTAGTTTATTTCCTCTGTATCAGAAAAATGGAAATATAAAAACCATACTAAAAAAAAGAAAATCTAGCATCAAAATGGTGTTTGAGGATCATGTAAGGCCTCATAGTGTTTGTAAAAGTATGTGTAGTTCCTAAAGAATCAGACTGTTGCTCGACAGGAAACTTTTCTCAATGATTTGCTGCTTTGGAGGAAAAAATCTTGGATCGGTCCTATCCTTGCTACATATGATGCCCTCTTGCGTAACCATATAACGAGCAGCTAATATTGCAGTGTGAATAAAGCCTAACTCTTAGTCTTAAGTTTTGAACTCTTAAACTTTTGTACCGACTGAAATCTCAATGAAACTCCCCACTTTTCCATGAAGCTGCAATGTGACAAGGCATTGAATGATGACCTTAGATGCACGGCGACACTTTAATCTCTGGGATACGTACTGCAAGTTGTATGAGAGATCTGGAAACTGAATAGAAATGTATTTGTCTTTATAACTTTTCATAAAACTCAAGTACTAAAAATCTATTGTAATTGATTAAAAGAATGTACGACAAGTGGTATAAGCGTTATTTTGATGTCATTATAACTTGGATATTTTAATTTTTGGTAATCTTGATCACTACATGCAGATATACAATTTTACCTGTGATCTTAGTGGACATTTATTTTTCCAAACAGTCTAATCCACTTTTTTGTAACGTAAGTGGTATTTGGCTAAATATATTAACTGTAAATTTGACATACCTGAATTGCTATTAAAATCTGTTCTGCAATAAATTTGCTTGTGTGATGTTATTGTTTGCCTAGATAATGAACCCCCTTTCCCACCTTTCTGTTAAATTCTGTTGACACACCTATCGCGTTGCATGATTTTTTTTCCATTACAATTTTGGAAAATTTCAGCAATCAACACTTTCTGCCACCATTCTAGAATTCCCCACAGTGAAATTAGAATTTGAAGACCGTAACGTTGAGGAATTTTAGACATATAGGATCAATACTTGGTAACTGAATGTAAATGATGGAAAAATAGAAACAAAATCTTTGGAAATTTGATCCCAATATTCTATATTTAATAACTGTGCAGACATTTTCAGACTTGCACTCCTCCTTGGCTGCTATGATTGAGTGTATTAATGTAGCTTGAGCAATGCTCTGCCACATTTAATGCACTTGGGAATGCAAACTGGTATGATCTGCTGCTCGCAGCTCCGTTTTTTGCAATTTCTGCCCAATGATATGCCAGATGTGCTCGATAGGAGAAAAGTCTAGAGATGTTTTAGGCCGTGCAGGCTGCTTACTGTTTGTCTTGCACAATCGAAGCCTTCAGCCTGAACCTACAATCTATGTTGAAGTAATTTTTCAGATGATTGGTGTGGTGGGGGGCGCTCCGGAGAAATCTTGCTTCGTTGTGGGAGGAATATATGCAGGAAAGTCTTGTTTTGATTGGAGTTTGACACCTTCAGACTAGCTCGGAGATGTGTGGGGGAGTTTGTGGATGGCCTTGTAGGTCATTTAGTATATTTAGACTGAACTTTCTGGTCAACTGGTTGCCTAATGAAGGGATTGGCAATTGAATACTGAGTGAAATTGTGCTTAGCTTCTGCTGTCCAGAATTCAAGAGGGGTAGATTTGAGAGTTATCGGCACATAGGTTGTACTAGACACCATGGTACCTCGAGTTGCCCTAGACCAAAGGTATAAATGGTGGAGACCAAGCGTCTCGGGACAAAAGAGATAAATTGGGAGGTTATTAATTTTTTTATTTTTTTTATTTTGATATCGTTAAAGGCAACCTGTCGGGTTGTTTTTACCTCCTAAACTATCGCACACTACCTGTCCCTGCAACTTCCTAGCACATCCCTAACATTCCCTGTCTACCCTAAAACTGCCCTATAAAGGTTGTGGAAAAAATGAGCCTGATTCTTACGTTTTCATATGTAAATGTAGCATCTAGTCCACGATCTATAGACTGACTAGGCAGTCTCAAGGGCTCTCTCCCCTCACTGCTGTTGGTACACCTGGCTGGGCCGGAGAATTCATCCTCCAGCTCTCTCCCCATTTGAAATTTCCACCTCCTTTTTCCAAGTATTTCCGATCCGGTGCATTGTGGGTGAGTGGGCTTGATGTCCTTTTCGGTCCTGCGAGTTGCACAGTCTAGTTACGTAAAAACATTGCTGGCTTAATCATGCGAATTGCGCATGCTCTGAAGGTGGTGATGTGGCCGCAGAGTGCCAAGTGATTCTGGGGTCATCCACGTTCATCCATGAACTGGAACTTTTCACATTCGGCACCTGGTGCTCAGCTGTAAAGTGAGCACTTCTCTCACAGTTGTACTCCTGTGTCATTCTGTGCCTGCTCATTTGTCATCAGACATATTTGGCTGATAGCAAAGGTGTAGCAGATCTGAAGATCTGTGGATTAAGTCGGAGCAATCTTTTGTTTTTGTAAATCATATTTTATGCGTGTATAAAATATCCAACAATACACATCAATGTTACCGATCTAAATTGTCAAGTCACGTCCAGGGACAAGTATTAATAAAACATACCGAAATAATTCTTGTAGGATATTGTCGAATATAAATTTATTGGTATATAAATAAGATAAAGGAAAGAAACCAAGGAAGAGATGAGCGGTATTGGGAGAATATGGACCGAGGGAGATGAGAGAAAGGGCCATGTCACACACACAGATAATTGTGCAGATATTGTTCACAGATCTCTGGTTGCAGTGAAATCATGGACATTGCTACATTTCTATACAGCCACAACATGGAACAAGATGTCCATGATTTCACTGCAACCAGAGATCTGTGAACAATATCTGCACAGATATCTGTGTGTGTGACGTGGCCCAAAGGAAAGAGAGAAAGATGGAAAAGACAAAATAGCAGAAGGAAATGAAGGGGGAGGGAAAGAGGTGGGGAGATGTCCGGGGGACGCGGTCGACCAACCACCAAGACCAAGCATGTCTAGTCTCATGGAGACAAACAATTATCAAGGGCTGAAGAGTCCCTAAAGAGGAGCCAAGGCATCCACGTTGCAAAGTATTTATCCGTGGACTGGTCTATGATCTGGGATTGTTTGATGAGGTCTTCCATTCTACAGATGTCATTAATTTTGGCCATTGTTTCCTCCTTAGAAGGGAGGAGGGCCTGCTTCAATATCTGGGAATCAATCTCCTGCCTGTCGTCAAGAAGTGGTGGAGAAGGTCTTTTTTGAATCTAGATTTTATTCACCAGTAAGATTCAATAGAGTAGTTCGGGTGTCGGGCAGACACGGGTGGACGTCACCAAGTAATAAAGATCCAGAACTTCCAGAAGGGTCTGATAACTGGGCATGCCCACCAGATATGTAGAAAAGAGCCCATAATCTGCTCGGCACCACCAACACTCCGCGGATGCTGAAGGGAAAACTTGTATATCCACCGGACATCTATACCATCTCCCACCACCTTATAGTTTCTTTCATAAGAGATCGCGTTGATAGATGCTTTTGTGTAAAAAGAAAAAGTTATCCGTCTCTATAGGGGAGAAGTTCATTTGAA
The DNA here is from genome assembly GCA_033576535.1 of Allobates femoralis. Classification (NCBI taxonomy): domain Eukaryota; kingdom Metazoa; phylum Chordata; class Amphibia; order Anura; family Aromobatidae; genus Allobates; species Allobates femoralis. Next base: position 91,508,086 of record JARQOC010000006.1, read on the forward strand.
GAGCCGCTTCCTATTTTGTAATAAAATGCAGAGGAGTAGATATTGTGGAACTTTGTAAGATCTTATAAAGTACTGAGATGGAATGAGAAGGGAGGCCTTCCTCCAGGCATTTGGATTCAAAGGGGAGCAATGGTCGGAAGACAACCGAGCGTAGCAAAGTAGAGATGTAACTAGAGAGCCTTCGTAGTTGGTACCATGATCCCGGAGGAGGGGGGGGGTACTATGAAAAAGGTCACTAATACTCTGTGGGCCCTCAGGTGTGGTGGTATAAGATAGGCTGAGTAAGTTTTGGTTCATGTAAAAATTAGGACTGGCCTGAATCTAAAGGGAAGGACGGATTTCCATAAATTGGGGTGAGAGGCCCTGGGATCGTCGTAATGTTAAAAGATTTATGGGTGCGTTTCAGAAATGACTTAACATTTTTTCTAATAAATGGCAGATCGGTGTCATCAGGGAGGCCCGGGGCCCAGACCTTGGAGAGAGGATTAACGCCACATTGTGTCATTTCCACCTCAATCCATCTTTTCTCTTTAACGGCTCTAAAAAGGTCCAAAATACATGTACCCAGGGCAGCATAATGATACATTTGAAAATCTGGTAACCCCAATCCCTCCCGACTCCACCAGTCTACTAAGAAGGATGTATGAAATTCTGGGCCTACCATAAGACCAATATAAATTTTGAGAGAGCTTTTTTAAGTTTCCGAAAAAATGAAAAATGAAGCGGGCAGAAATAAAGGAATTTCTGAAAGAAAAAAAGAAGCAGTGGTAACCGTCCATCTTGATTGTATTGATTCTGCCCAGCCAGGAAAGATGCAATTTATGCCATTTGGTCAGGTAAGAATCCACCTTTTTTAGAATGTTATAGTTGGTCTGCATCAAGTGACCCTTGGTTCATCGGGACTCCAGGGTGGTGTATATGGGGGGCTCTCTGCTGTATGTGGGTCTGAGGTGCTGTGCTGTATATGGGGTACTGAGCTGTATATGTGGGGTGGCCGTATATGGTGGTGCTGTATATGGGGAGCTGTTCTATTTATGGGTTGGCTGTGCGTATATTGGGGTGCTTTAAATGGGGGTACTGTGCTGTTTATGGGGGTGCTGTATATGGGGCTCTCACACCCTTGGGGCTCCGTGTTTACAACAGGGGGTACGCATAAAGAAACATTAAACATTTAAAAGACATAAAAAAAACATTGGGGTCTATTTGAGGGCTGTGTTGGGTCTATTATACAGGTGTAAGAGGTTTAGGGACCATTTATATACAGGGGCGTGAGGGATCACAGTTGGGGATCATACTGTGCCAGAGTAGTTGAGGGGTACTGTATGGTATGTGGTAGGGAATTACTGTGGGGGAATCTAGTGTTTGCGGACATTGGGGCTCATACTTTATGGGGGCAATGAAAGATCAATTTCCAGCCGGGTTGATCGGCACTTGTCCTCTTCCTGCTCCAATTGGGGATGATGGTTGTGGCAGGATGGATGATTGGGCTGGCAGGGTACATTGGGGGATTTGGGTGCAGCAATGGATGAGTGGGACTGCAGGGGACATGGGGGATGATGGAGGCTGAGAGAATGATGGGACATTGGGGGTTATGGAGGCTGCAGAAGGCTGATGGGATGTATGGAGGAGTCTGGTTTGGGGATGATGGGACTGCAAATGGATGATTGGATATTGGCAGATGATGGGGCTGCGGGAAGGATGATTGGGTGCAGGGGACATTGGTATGATGGAGGAGGCTGCAGGGAACATTGGGGTGATGATGGAGGGCTGCAGTAGAATGATGGGGCTCTGCATGGGGACATGGGTGATGATAGGGGTGCGGGGACATTGGTGAATGGAAGCTGCAGAAGGATGATGGAGGCTGCAGGGGGACATTGGGGGATAATGGAAGCTGCAGATGGATGATGGAGGCTGCAGGGGGATATTGGGGATGATTGGAGGCTGCAGATGGATGGTGGAGGCTGCAGGGGGATATTGGGGGATGGAGCTGCAGAGGAGTGAGGCTGCAGGGGCATGGGGATATTGGGGGGATTGATTGGGGCTGCAGGGGACATTGGGGGATGATGGGGCTGCAGGGGGACATTGGGGGATGAGGGGCTGTAGATGGATGATGGAGGCTGCAGGGGGACATTGGGGATGATGGAGGCTGCAGGGGGACATTGGGTGATGATGGAGGCTGCAGATGGATGATGGAGGCTGCAGGAGGACATTGGGGGATGATGGAGGCTGCAGGGGGACGTTGGGGATGATGGGGGCTGCAGATGGATGACGGATGACAGTTTGGTTATGCTGGTCTGTGATGACAATTATTGTATAGTATGTAATAAATGTTCATTTTTTTTTTTTGTTCATCAATAAATGTGAATTCTTCATGGAGATAAGACTTTCCCTGAAAATAAGACATCGTGCTTCTTTGGAGGCAAAAATTAATATAAGACAGTGTCTTATTTTCAGGGAAACAGGGTACTAGCTCCAGGCAGCCCCGTGTGTGGCGCTTGTGATTGGGTAAGTGTTTCGGGAGGAGGCGTGGTCTGTTGGGGAAGACGTGCCATTTTACCAGCTTAGTGCAGTGGCGGCTTGTTGATGCTCAGACTGCAGGTCGTTGTATGTGTGGACGGTGCCGCATGGTGACATGTCTGACTAGTCAGTGCCAGGCAGTGATCACATTGGAGCTGCCCAAAGTTTTGTAAGTGTGTGCCATAGATAATAGGTGGCAATCAGTGCTGCCCCCTGTGCTATAAGGCTGCAGCCACCATTGTGTGACTGTAGCTTGTGCCAAGCTGCCATTGCCATTAATGATCCTTATTCTGGATTCTTCTACGTGATTCATGCATGTGCGTGTGATGGTGCTGACATCCTTGTGCTTGGGGAGGGGGGGGTGGGGCGTTTTAAAGTTCGACTCAGGCAGCAGAGAGGCTAGGTTCACCCTGCCGAGGAGGTCTCTGCCTCACGGCATTCGGACCTTTGGAGGTTTTTGTTCCCCTCGGAGGATATGGGGGACCTGATTACGAGCCGTTACGAGCACCATGGGGTTGGAAGGGGAGCTGGTTCATCCCTCTTTCCAAGATGAGATGTTTGCTGACCTTCAGTCAGCCAAACAGGTTGAGTTACCAGTGCATTCCACCCGCCAGGATTTAATTGCCCAGGAATGGGAATTCCCTGACCACAAATCTCGGAGTGATCCGGGTCGTCGATTCTTCCTTTAAGATAGTGAGATTCACAGGGGGGTCATAGAGTTCGAGTCGCTCCCTCCGCCGGGCCTCCGGGTCACCGCCCTGCCCTCTCCGGGTGCCCAGGATCTTCTGTACTCAAAAGTACAGGAGTTCTTTCTCTCAAATGTCGTCTCCTTTGTTCCCAGTCATGAGGTGGAACTAGGTCACTATTCCCGTCTGTTCAAGGTCAAAAAGCCTTCCGGGGATTCCAGGGTCATCATCAACCTGAAACGCCTCAACCGTCATGTCCGCTATCGACGAATCAAGATGGGAGTCCGTCCGTTCTGCGATTCCGCTAATCGTGCTGCATCACCAGATGGCTATGATAGATCTGACGGACGCCTACTTTCATGTGCCAATCCATCCTCGGCACAGGAAATTCCTGAAGTTCGCCATCCTCTACGAGGGGGCTGTCCTCCATTTTCAGTTCAATGTTCTCCCCTTCGGAATCTCCTCGGCTCCCCGAATTTTCTACAAAGTCATGGCGGAGGTGGTGGCCTTCATTCGGGGTCGCGGCATCTCTATTGTGCCTTATCTGGACGACTTCCTTCTCATTGTCCCGACGCCTCAATCCCTTCGGAGCAGTGTGGAGGAATCCCTGCACATTCTTTGGTCCCTGGGTTGGCTCCCAAACCTCTGGAAATCCCATCTGCAGCCCTCCTCCCAGAGACAGTTTCTGGGGGTGTTGCTGGATTCAGACTGGCAGGCTTCCTTTCTTCCGGACTCCCACTGGTTGACCCTTCTGGCCAAGGTTTCCTCCCTGAGGCGTCGGGCGTCTCCCATCCTTCGGGATCAGATGTTGGTATTGGGTTCCATGACTTCCTGCATCCCGTCAGTCCTGTGGGCTCAGGCTCACTCTTGGGTGCTGCAGGCTCCTGTCCTGTCTTGCTGGGACGGGCTTCCTTCGTCCCTGAATTGTCGGGCTCGCCTCCCAGGGACCGTCTCCTCGTCCTTCCTCTGGTGGTTGGATATCCGACACTTCCAACAGGGGTTTCGTGGGATCAGAATCCTCTAGTAACAGTTACTACAGATGCCAGTCAGCGGGGGTGGGGGGCCATGGTGGGCCCCACTCCGCTCCAGGGGCTCTGGGATTGCTCCGTCCGCTCCCGATCCTCAAATTACCGGGAGCTGAGTGCGGTCGAGGAGGCCCTTCGGGGAGCTCAGGCCCAGCTCAAGGGTGCTCATGTCCTGGTCTACTCAGACAATGTCACCACGGTGGCTCACCTCCGGCACCAGGGGGTACGAAATCCGGGTCCCTCTCGTCCATATACTTCCGGATCTTCCTGTCGGCCGAACAGTTGCTTCTGTCCCTCTCAGCAGTACACTTAAAGGGGTCCTTGAATCTGCAGGCAGATTTTCTCAGCCGCCAGGATGTCCACCTGGGGGAATGGAGTCTGGACCAAGCTGTCTTTTGCTCCCTAGTCGCCAGATGGGGCATCCCGGCAGTCGACCTCTTCACCTCCAGCGTCAATCAGAAGGTCGCAACCTATTTCTCCCTCAATCCTTGGGACCCGGCTGCGGGGGTGGACGCCTTCTTCCATTCCTGGGATTTTCCTCTGGTTTACGCCTTTCCTCCTATTCCCCTCATCGCACGAACTCTGCGGAAGGTCAGGGTAGACAGAGTCCCCACTATCCTAGTGGCCCGTCTTTGGCCCAGGAGTAGTTGGTACAGCCTGATCTTGGCGCTCAAAGTCGACGGTCCTGTCACCCTGAGCCGGATCCCAGCCTGTTGTCTCAGGGTCCTCTGTTCCATCCGGACCCGCGGAAACTCAGCTTAGCTGCCTGGCTTCTGAGGCCCAGGTGCTGAAGGCTCAGGGTCTGTCTGACAAAGTGGTGACCACCCTGCAGATGAATCGCAAACCTGTCACTAATGCGATTTATAATAACATTTGGAAGAAGTTTTCTCCATTCGCCTTCCACGACCGCATTGGAGGATGTCGTCCATGCCCTATTGGGGGACAGGAACACAGAGGTTAAAAGCCCTTCCCCTTCCTCAGTACTCCTCCAGTGTCTTCCTGTCCCCCTTGGGGAGGTTCCAGTGCTGTCAGGCCGGCAGAGGCAGCATTGAGGTGTACTTACTGCCGGGCCAGGGATGGACATCGGGGGTTGCCTCCTCCTCCTTCTCGGGGCTCCCATGGTGGGACCATCCGGCCTTCCTGCATCCTATGGGGCAAAGCAGGCCGTGTATTGCAGCGCCGGAGGCCTGTTCAGCTCTCCGGCGTCTCCCTCCTCCAGCTGCGGTCCCTGGGGCATGCATCAGAGGTTCCTGGATTGCACTTCCTGTTTCGGGCGGGGCACTTCCTGTTTTGGGCGGTGGCTCCTGTACAGACTGGGCGTGGCTCCAGGGAACCCAGCAGGCCTATCGCGCGCTACTGCCCGCGGCCGGTGACCAGGAGGAGGGAGGGAGCAGGTGTTCCTCGTTGGGGGCACGGTACTTCTGAACAAGTACCCGCCGGAAGCTACACCCAGGTAAGGCTGATCCCTGAAACATGGAGGGTGATAGGCTTCCACCTCTGCTTCTGCAGAGCCCAGCGTTCCCCCAGCTCATGTAAGTGTTCTGGGGGTGGTCACAAGGGGTAGAGTTATTTAGGCCCTGCACTCCCACTGGGACCCCCTTCTCTTCCCTTTTTTTCTATAGGGAGACAAGGGCCACCTGTGAAAGGGAGCAAAAACACGTCCAGGAAATGTGGCTGCGGCACGAACTTCCCTCTTCCTACGAAAAGGTGTCGGCCATGACTGACAGTGTTGTCAGGATGGACTCCCCATCCCTGCTTGAGGAGCTCCAATCCATTAGGGAAGAGGTGCAGGCTTCTTTCTCGGCACTGCCGGGTTTTGCTGCAGTTTCCAGGCCTTCCCCTCCGAAAGAGAGGAAGCTCCAGGATTGTGACTCTGTGGATCTCATAGGCTGACCAGAGCTCAGCATCAGAGGACGGCGAGGATATTGCCTCTGTTGCCTCTGTCCAGACACGAGAATCTGGACACTACTATTTTTCCACAGAGTCCATGGGTGAATTGGTGAAACACTGTCCACAGTACCATGGGAGTAGAGGTGGTGGAACCCCCTTCTTCTGTGCAGGACTAAATGTTCAGAGGCCTAAAGCTAGCAATGCTAAGCGGTTGGGCTTCCCTGTCCATGAGGTCATCCGGCTTCTCATCCGCCGGGAGTGGGAGTCTTCAAAACATCGGCTGCTCACCCCATCCGAGTGGACTGGAGGGTGATGACTTTGTCTGGCAGGTCCCGAAGGGGACATCCAGGTGTCCACGGTAGCATATAAGACCGCGTTGCCTTTTGAAGATTCCTCCCAGTTGAAGGACCCCCTTGATCGTAAGATGGAGAGTGTCCTCAAAAACTCCTGGGAGGCGGCAGCAGTGTCTTTAAAGGTGAACTTTTCCTCTACATGTGTGGGGCTGCTCTGTCAGCAACCATGTAGCAGTTAATCACATGCCTCATGTACCCAGCCGTGGCTGTGGGTTCAATCCTGAGCTGTACATTATCCAAGGAATTATGTATAGGTGACACATGATGGCTGCAGGTTATCCCCCTGGCAGGCCCCGTGCTCTGGTGACTGTGGGCCACTAGCCGTTGGGCGAGGCTTTTAACCAAGTCTCTCTTGAAGTGGATCACCCAGCTGGAAGAATTCCTCCTGCAGGGTACTCCCAGGGAGGAGCTTTGGACTCCATTCCACTTCTGAGACGTGCTACGGGCTTTCTGACCGATGCCTCTGCTGAGTCGATCCGCATTGGAGTTGGCTAACACAGCCCTCAGGGCAGTGTGGCTTACTTTGTGGAATGGGTAGGTCACGTCTAAGCTCCAGCTGTGTGGCCTCCCCTTTCAAAGGTCTTTTGTATTTGGTCCGGCATTGGATGACATCCTGGGAAAGATGTCAGACCGGAAAATGTGTCTCCCGGAACAGAAGCCCTTTCGGAGGCAGTCCTTTCGGCCTGAGCGCAGCCAACCCTCCCAGTCTAAAGGGAAGGGTAAGTCTGGTCGCTGGGCATTCCAGAAAGGGGCTAAGACCCGTAATATCTTGCTCTTCCAGCAGCGGCATCACCAGCCACCCCCTAAACAATGCCGCCTTCCCCATTGCGGGCAGCTCCTGCAGTTTCTGCCACAGTGGCAAGCAATCTCCTCGTGCCCTTGGATCCTCTCGACCATTTGGGAGGCGTCTGCACTTGGAATTCGAGAGCCAGCCCCTCTGTGTCTTTGCGTCCCCTCGCTTCCTCAGGGGGACTCTCGCACATTTTTTCTTGTCGGGTCTGCGAGACCTGTTGGATTCGGGTGTGGGGTCCCCGGTTCCTCATGGGGAGGAGGGCCAGGGGCGTTACTCCAGGTTGTTGTGGACCTCCAGAACGCGTATTATCATGGCCCCATTCACCCGTCCAACAAGTGCTTTCTGCGATTCGCAATCTTCGGGGCAGGCGGGACGGTCCATTATCGGTTTAATCTGCTGCCCTTTGGGTTTTCGTAGGCCCCCAGAGTTTACCAAACTCATGGGGGAAGTGATCGCATTCATCCAGACCCAGGGGATATGTGTGCTTCCCTATTTAGACGACAGGTTGGTGGTTGCTCCTTCGGCAGTGGTTCTGCGCACACTGGTCTCCAAAACGTTGGAGATTCTTAGTCCCTGGGGTGGGTGCCCATTCTTTGGGAATCGGAACGGGTGCCGGCAACCCGTCGTCAAATTTTGGGAGTCTTGCTGGCCTCCCTCAGACAGGCCTCATTCCTTCCTGCGGCACATCAGCTTCTGCGCTGCTTGCATCTGACCTGCTTCCGGGCAAGGAGGTCGCCCTACTTGCGGGAAGCAATATCCCTGTTAGAGGCCATGACGGCCTGCATTCAGTCGGTAGCATGGGCTCAGGCCCCTTCCAGTCTGCTCCGGGAGCACATACTGAGTTCCTGGGTCAGACGTCGGGATTCCTAAAACTCGCGGGTCCGGAACCCGGGGCGGATGGTCACCTCGCTTTCCTGGATGAATCCCGGACACCTTAGCCGAGGGTGGCCTGGCTGCAGGCTCTTGTGACCTCCGTTCCCACTGCTGCCAGCAGTTCCGGTTGGGGCGCGATGGTGGATCGCACACCGTACCAGTGGATTTGGAGTCGCTCAGTCAGTCGCCAGTCTTCAAACTTCCGGGAACTTCTGGCAGTGGAGGACGCGCTTTATGTGCAGCTCACAGTCTCCAGGGTCATCATGTCAAGATCCTGTCGGACAACGTGACTACGGTTGCCTTCTTGCGGCACCAAGGCGGTACTCGAGGCTTACACTTGCAGGTGCTGGCAAGACTGATATTTTCGTGGGCAGTACGCCATCTTCTCTCCTCCTCGGCAGTTCATCTGAAGGGAATGGCCAATGTACAGGCAGATTTCTTGAGCCGCATGGAGGTCCACCCAGGAGAATGGTGCATCCATCTGGATGTATTTCGCTCTCTTATGGACAGGTGGGGTGTCCCTTCGATCGACCTGTTCGCTTCGGGCTCGAATACAAAGGTGCCGCCCTTTTCTCCTGACTGGGTCAGACCATCCTCGGGGCCTTCCGTTTGGTGTATGCATTTCCTCCAATCCCGCAACTTCCCAAGGCGTTGCAAAAAATTCGGGCAGAGGGTGTGTCGACTATCCTGGTGGCTCCCCTGTGGCCCAAACGGGCGTGGTATGACGCCATCCGAGACCTGGGCCTGGTGGGACTGATTAGGTTGCCCCACTGTCTCGACCTACTGTCCCAGGGTCCTCTTTCACCCGTGCCTTCAGTGGCTCTATCTGGCGGCCTGGCTGTTGCGGCCGGGATCCTGAGGACCAAGGGTCTCTCCCTGGCAGTGATCCGCATGCTTCGGCAGGGCAGGCAGCCTGTGTCGCACGCTATTTACGGGAGGGCTGGAATCGGTTCCTGTCCTGGTGTGCGCCTTCCATCCTGGCCATGCATCATTCTAAAGTGGCCCAACTCTTGAATTTTTGCAGCATGGCTTTGATTTGGGGCTTCGGCCGAGCACTCTTTAAGTCCAGGTGTCGGCACTTGGGGCAGTTTTACCCAGGATATTGCTTCCCATTGATGGCTCAAGTGTTTTTTTTTTACGTCTGCTTGGGGGCGGCGTCCCCGGTTCGGCCTTCTATTCCTCCCTGGGATTTGAAGATTGTTCTCCACGGGTTTTCTCGAAGTCCCTTTGCACCCTTGTCGGCTGCATCCCTTACGTCTCTCTCACAAGGTGGCGTTTTTGGTGGCCATCACTTCTGCTCCAGAGTTGGAGAATTGCAGGCGCTCTCTGTCCAGGTTCTGTGCCTCGTGGTGTCCATTGTTCGCATTACGCTTCGGTTGCATTCATCTATTCTTCTGAACGTTGTCAGCTTTCCATCGGTCCCAGGTTGTGGTTCTACCTTCATTTGGTCACTCTCCTGCTAATGCAGCTGAGGCCGTGTTTCACTCCTTCGATGTTCGTCGGACTGTCCTCCACTACCGCCGAGAGACTGCTTCCTGGAGGTTAGATCAGAACCTTTTTTGAATGTAGAAGGAAAACCGCGCACTGACCTTATGTTGCTGCAGTTGAAATTGTGGCACAGAACCAAGTCCAGCGTTGCTCAGCCGTAGGACATAGTCATTTTCATCCATAAAGAAAGAAGAAGGTGGCACTCATTGGACCGGTGAAGACAGGTATGTTTATTCCAGTCGCAGTATTACATCAGGTGGAGGGTGCGGGGAGGGAGGTGCAGGGATGACGGAACCCGTTTCGAGTAGTGCTTACTCTTCAACAGATCCTGTGTACTAAGGTACACAGGATCTGTTGAAGAGTAAGCACTACTCGAAACGGGTTCCGTCATCCCTGCACCTCCCTCCCCGCACCCTCCACCTGATGTAATACTGCGACTGGAATAAACATACCTGTCTTCACCGGTCCAATGAGTGCTGCCTAATTCTTCCTTTTTAGATCAGAACCTGTTTTGTTCAGCATTTTGGGAAAAATACAGGGAAGAAGACTTCCTAGGCTACCATCGCTTCCTGGATCACGAAGGTGATCTGTGAGGCCTACATCGCTCCAGTCCTTGCTCCTCCGATGGGGTTGAAGGGTCCTTCAACTCGGGCTGCTTCTACGTCCTGGGTGGAGCAGGCTGGAGCTTCATCGGAGCTGATTTGCAGAGCGGCTACGTGGTAGTCTCTCCTCACTTTTTCTTGCCACTATAGGTTAGATCTGTCCTTCAGTCGGGATCTGTCCTTTGGTAGGAAAGTCCTACAGGCAATAGTCCCACCCTGAGGAGTATCGGTGGTATTCCTCCAATGCTGTCGTGGAAGGCGAATGGAGAAAACTGAATTAGTCCTTACCGGTAATTCTTTTCTTGGAGCCTTCCACGACAGCATCAGTTCCCCCCCTTGTTGGAGTTTGATTCCGGTTTGTATCAGGTAATCCATGGCTAAGGGTGATCTTGGTAAACACTGGAGTACTGAGGAAGGGGAGGGGCTTTTAACCTCTCTGTGTTCCTGTCCCCCCAATAGGGCGTGGACGACATCCTCCACTGCTGTCGTGGAAGGCTGCAAGAAAATGAATTACCGGTAAGGACTAATTCAGTTTTCCTCCTGGTGTGGCTCCAGTCCTCCTGATCTGCTTCGGCCGAATGTCTCCCGGATTCTGGATTTTCTTCAGAATGGGTTGGGTCTCGGTCTTAAACCTAGCACACTCAAGGTCCAGGTTTCGGCTCTCCGTTCCATGTTTGATGCTGATTTGGCTAATCATCGCTGTATTCGCCATTTCATGGTGTCGGCTACTCGTCTTTGTCCTCGTTCTCGGGTCCTTCTTCCCTCCTGGGACCTCAATGTGGTCCTCACCGGACTTTCTAGGCCTCCCTACGAACCTCTTTTGTCCTGTGACCTCCGGCGGTTGTCTCACAAGACGGCGTTCCTGGTGGCTATTACTTCTGCCCGTCGTGTGGGGGAGCTCCAGGCTTTGTCCATCCAAGATCCGTACCTCACCATCCGGGATGACTGCATTGTGCTTCAGCTGGATCCTTCGTTCCTTCCCAAGGTGGTTTCGGACTTCCATCGCTCTGTCGATTGTTCTTCCGTCCTTCTGTCAACATCCCGGACCCCGAAGGAGGAAGAGTTCCATGTTTTGGATGTCCGGTGTGCAGTTCTCCATTATCTGGACGTCTTGGCACCCTGGCGTGTTGACCACAATCTCTTTGTCCAGCCCTTTGGTCCCCGTAAAGGCATGAAGGTTTCCAAGAGCACTATTGCTAATTGGATCAAGAAGGCTATTACAGATTCCTACGTTTCCCAGTAGTTGCAAGCTCCTTCCGGGTTTACTGCCCGTTCCACCCGGTCTACCTCTGTCTCCTGGGCTGAACGGGCCGGGGCTTCTCCGGAGCAGTTCTGCAAGGCTGCTACCTGGTCGTCCTTACATACCTTCACGAAGCACTACCGTCAGGACCTGGGCTCCGGTAGGGATTTAGCTTTTGGCAGGAAGGTCCTGCAGGCCATTGTTCCACCCTAGGTATTTATTCGTTGGTATTCCTCCTATGCTGTCGTGGAAGGTTCCTAGAGAAAATAGAATTATTCTTACTGTTAATTCGGTTTCTAGGATTCTTCCACGACAGCACTTAATTCCCTCCTTGATTATTCCTCATCTTCTTCCTGGAATGTTTTCCTTTGTACTGTGTTTACTCTCATGCTATGGTTCCTTGTAAGACACTGGCTAATGGGAGGTGGGAGGGGCCTTTTAACCTCTCTTGTGCTTCCTGTCCCTATTAGGGTGTGGAGAGGCAACCTCCTAATCACAGACGCCCATTCTCTGTGACAGTGGCTGTGATTGGCTGCTGGGTCCATCGCACACATAGAAGTGTGAAAATAAATAATGAATTTATTTTTATTTCATTATTTACTTTCACACTTTTATGTGTGCAGTGGACCCAACAGCCAATCACAGACACTGTCACAGAGAATGGAAGTCTGTGATTGTAGATTACTCAAACAGCCAATCAGACCATACATTCTAGTATGGTACAATGTAAGGGCTGGTTTCAGGTTATTGATATGTATGTATTACAAAGTACTCATCATGAGCATAGCGATTACGAATATTTTGCTACTTCATCATCACTAATCACTTGTGCTATACAGAGCCATGATGATCCACAGCTCTGCACAGCACAATTGAGTACTTTCTGTGGATGCAGGCGCTCATAGGGCATCTACGGGAAGTGAGCCATGCCCAACCGCATCCAAGGTCCTCATCTGACAGCTGGCTGTCATTGCAACATATCAAGGCCAAATATCGCATCAAAGGGCCGCTGATGCTGGCGGGGAATAGAGTCCCCATCCCACGCCACTTTAGATTGCGCTGTCAGTGATTGGCTGTGAGATCTAAGACAAAGGTCCCCAACTCCAATCCTCAAGGCCCACCAACAGTCCAGGATTTCAGGATTTCCTTAGCATTTGACAGTTGATAATTCAATCCCCTGCATAGATGGTGACTGTGTCAAATGCTGAGGAAATCCTGAAAACATGCACTGTTGGTGGTCCTCTGATCTAAAGGCCCTATTACTCCTAGCGACATTCCAGCGATCCCGACAACAATACGACCTGGCGGTGGTCACTGGTGAGATACCACACAGGCAGATCTACTCACCGATGTGGCAACCCCCGACGGTCGTTGACATCTGTCACTGTCACGGGCGTAACATGGAGATTGTTGGTCGTTTTCCCTGTCACACACACCGATGCAGCATGGCCAGTGGGGGGCTGACTATGAAAAAATAGTTCAGGCCATTGCGTAACGATCAGCGATCTCACAGCGGGGGCTGTTCATTACTACGTGTCACACGCAGTGATTGTTAGCGATATTGCTGCGTGTAATGGGACCTTAAGGGTTTAACAGCTCTGGGAGTATCACTAAACCACTTGCATCTGTTCCCTGCACATGTAGGCTGATGAGATCACCTGGCAACTGGCATGTGCAGGGAATGATGTGAGCTTGCATCAAAGTGATGGAGGCGACCAAGGGCATCTTTACGGTCGTGAAGGGGTTAAGATGGTGCTTTGCAGATGACATAAGTGCATACTCAGGATGAGAAGTTGGGACAAATGCCTCTTCTGAAATGTAGTTTAGCGATGCAGACGATGATGTGCCTGGATTTTAAGAATATAATAATTAACAGACCACAATGATTTCTGTAGGGGAGCTAAACTCTGAAAATAAGGCTAGACTCGCACAAGCATATTACTCGTTTGAGGATCACATCCAACTTCCTATGGCTTTGCTGATCTGAGCGCGAGAGCTGCATGTATTTCTATGCAGCTGTCATGGATGGTTCAGGAAGTTTGATGCTATCATCATACGTCTCATATGGCAGTTTGACTCTAATCTAAAGGTACGGCCTTCCAGGAAGGGGAACAGATGACACTGACACCAACCCTTATTTCCCCTGGTGTGTTCAATTAAATTATGCTGCTGCCTATTCCAGTATGCCAACGTAACCTCCCAACTACACCGCCAGCTATAGAGAAGGACACTGAATGTTGTGGGAAAGTGAGTTGAAGTTTAGTTTTGCAAATTTGTGGGTAAGAATGAGGAACATTATGACTGGAAGGTGTCCAGTATGAGGGATATTATACCAGGATGGGGGGCTTTACCTTAGGATGGTGGATATACCAAAAGGGTCACACTATACTAGGAAGAGGCCCAGAATAAAGGACATTATACCAGAAGGGGTCCCAGGATGGGGGGAATATTGTTACTGGAGGGACCCAGGACTTGGTCGGGGATGGGGGGGCCGGTGGTTATTATTACTGGAATGGGTAGGATAGGGGGTATTCTTACAGGAAGAGGCCAGGGTGGGGAATATAAATACAGGAAGGATCTAGGATGAAGGAAATTATTACTTAGGAGTCAAATGTGCATGTCTTTTAGGATCTGGAACACTACAAGGGCCCATACATCTGAGCAACATGCAGGTGAGAGCAGACAGACAGTATCACACACTAGTCTTAACTTTCAATTCTAAGGTAACTGCAAACCAACGACGTTTCCCTCTGCAGTGTATGTGTTACTAAGTCATGATCAAACTTACCGTACTGCTTGAGATTATTCCAAATAGCCTGCAACCGCAGTGCAGATTGTGAGGCTGCCATGGTTCACAGCTGGAGGTGACTGAAGACATCAGCGGCAATTGCTAAAAAGCCTGTTCAAGTGCCAAACATATTCTGCAGTCTGTATGTTATAGGCGTCCCACAATGTAGAGAGCAGTATGAAATGTGAAAATGTATGTGTGCCTTCCAGAACTGAAAGGGCTTTAATTGAAAATATTAAATATTCGGCTGTGTTGAAGTGGTGATTAGTAACTAATTTTATGTCGAGGGGAGTTTAGAAAGGGAAAATGTAGTGCAAGCATATGTAAACTAATCAGTTTGTTTCATATTTAATTTTTTTTTGGTGTACAGCTCTATTTAATAGTCAAATCTGGTCAACACAAGAGCTGATATCAGCTGATTTTTCGGGCTGCCAGATATTGGATATCCACTTATATGCATACAGGGATGTTGATGACCTATCCTAGGTTATCAATATTTGATTTGTGGAGAACCCCTTAAATCCTAAAGCAAAGGATATGCCTTTTATATGTATTAGCTACAGATTCTACCACTGTTACCTGTATC
>JARQOC010000006.1:91523026-91540253 GCA_033576535.1 Allobates femoralis
ACCGCACTTAGGTGCTGGTAATGGTAAGGGCCAGGACATGTGGCTGCCAATTGACCCCTGACTGCTGACTCTATGGATTGTGGGTTTACATGCCGGTTGTCTATGCTTGCACTGTTTACACCGCGGACACTGTCGGTCTAACAACTGAACCCCTTCTGTGCCAGGTGCACGTCAATGGACATCTAGCGGAAGCTCTCTTGGACTCAGGGAGTCTAGTGACCCTCTTCCATGGGTCATTGATCTCAGGGTTGAAACTCAATGGGGGGAAGGTTGGAGTCATATGTATTCATGGCAAACTCCGCGAGTATCCAACAGCGGAGGCAACCTTTCCCACTTCGTGTGGAGAGGGAAAACATGTGGTCGGAGTGGTAAAGACTCTTCCCGATGGGACTCTGCTGAGCAGAGATTTGCCACTGTTTTGGTACTTATGGGAGAGAAAGAGTAACACTCCCAGAATATAAATGTGTCCAGGTACAGAACCTTAAGATCTCAATTCAGGGATACCTGCAGTAGGGGAACGTTTGGGACGTCTCAGATACAGGATCCCACCCTGACCCGGGCATGGGAAAGGGTAATAGAGGTTAATGGGTTGGCTCAGCAACCGGGTGCAGAGACTGTCTTCTCACGCATGACGGAAAACCAAGATTTACTTTATAGGGTTGAGAAGATCCAGGATGAGGTCATGGAACAACTAGTAGTGCCACATTCGCACCGATTGGCAGTGCTCGAGTTGGTCCACACACACCTGCTGGGAGGGCATCCAGGGGTTAAAAAGACACAAGAGCACATCTTGCAGCAGTTCTTTTGTCCTGGGATTTACGCGGAGGTCCAGAGGTACAGTGAATCCTGCCCGGAATGTCAAGTGACCACATCCATCGCAAGCTTCTGTAGCACATTGGTACCTCTGCTGGTTATAGAGATACGTTTTGAACAGATTGCGATGGATTTGGTGGGGCCCATTGTAAAGTCTGCGCATGGCCACCAACACATACTTGTGCTCACCGATTATGCTACCTGATACCCAGAGGCTGTTCTGCTACGCCACACCTCGGATAAGCTTACTGCACGAGAGCTGTTTGCCATGCTCTGTCGCCTTGGGTTGTCTAAGGTGATCCTTACAGATCAGGGGACACCTTTTATGTCCAAAGTGATGAAGGAACTGTGTAAGCTGCTGAAAATAAAATAGTTGCGCACATCGGTGTACCATTCACAGGTTGGTCGAGCAGTTTAATAAAACCATGAAATCCATGCTTAAAAAGGTGGTTTCCAAGGATGGGAGAAATTGGGACATGTTACTACCCTATTTGATGTTTGCCATTCCTGAGGTACCACAGACGTCCACAGGGCTTTCACCCTTTGAGCTATTGTACGGCAGGCATCCGTATCCAGGGGTTGCTGGATGTAGCCAAAGAGATGTGGGAACAGGAACTGACTCTACATAAAAGTGTAATTGAGCATGTGGCAAAAATGCAGGATCGGACCACAGCGGTCATGCCTATAGTAAAAAAGCACTTAATGAGTGCCCAGGCAGAGAAAAGTCCCAGGTATAATAAAAGGGCCACCGTCAGGTCCTTTAAAGCAGGGACCGGGTACTGGTATTAGTGCCCACGGCAGAGAGTAAACTCTAGGCCAAATGGCAGGGGCCATATGAAGTCCGGGAAAAGGTGGGGGAGGTAAATTGTAGAATATACCAGCCTGGGAAGAGAAAACCCAAACAGTTATATCATGTCAATTTGCTTAAGGCCTGGAAGGACTGGGAATGTATGATTACAGAGACATGGTCATGTTGTCTGGGGACCCTCCAACATCGGGCCTGAAGAAGGCCGAAGGAGAGTTAAAAGTAAGAGACGCTAGCCCCATTGTGCTAATTCCAAAGTCAGACGGATCGCTACGATTCTGTAACGACTTCCGAAAATTGAATGAGGTGTCAAAATTTGACTTTTATCCAATGCCCCGGGTGAACGAGCTAATTGAGAGACTGGGGCAGGCCCAGTACTTCTCGTCGCTCGATCTAACCCAGGGTTACTGGCAGGTGCCCCTGACAGAATTGGCCAAGGAGAACACTGCCTTTATAACACCGGAGTAAAGCAATTAGCACGGTCTCTTGGGCGCTCAGAACAAAGCCAGGATTCTGATCGGTGGAAAGTCCTTTATTAAGAAAACCTCCGTCACCACGACATGTTTCGACGGTGTAGTGCCGTCTTTCTCAAGGTTTCCACTTGAGAAAGACGGCACTACACCGTCGAAACATGTCGTGGTGACGGAAGTTTTCTTAATAAAGGACTTTCCACCGATCAGGATCCTGGCTTTGTTCTGAGCGCCCAAGAGATCGTGCTAATTGCTTTACTACATTTGTTCTCTCTTGGAGGACACGGCAGGAGCTGCTCGTCTTTAGCTCCAGGACCTGTATCACTGTGGCAACGGCTCATTACTGAAGACACAGGACCTGTCTACGTCAGGCGCGCCCGGTCACATGGGACGCGAGGAGGCGGAGCCTGTGCAACACTAGGAAGCGAGCGGGGACGCTGCTGCCGGCCGGCCTGGGGCCGCAATCCTTCCTTTTTATATCCACTGCAGATTATCCAGGACAGGAGGGAGACCCTTGTTGCTGCTCACACCCTAACCAGTGTTGTGCATGGACTGCACAACACTAATAGGTTAGTAATTACTCAGCCACTAGTTTACTGAGTT
This sequence comes from Allobates femoralis, assembly GCA_033576535.1. NCBI lineage: Eukaryota > Metazoa > Chordata > Amphibia > Anura > Aromobatidae > Allobates > Allobates femoralis. The sequence continues at coordinate 91,525,718 of JARQOC010000006.1, forward strand.
TTTGATGATATTGCATCATTGCGCCCCCTTTTCTCTTTTTGTCTTCTACATTTATAACACCAGAGGGCCTCTATCACTATGTCCTCTTGTCTCTTTTGGCTTACATGGGGCTCTGGCTACATTCCGGAGGCTGATGGACATAGTTTTGGAGCCCCTTGAGAAGTACGTGTCCACTTATTTGGATGATATTATCACCTTCAGTATAGATTGGTAGACCCACTTGTCCCAGGTACCAACAGTGGTGGATTGGCTAAGAGCAGCATGTTTGACAGCGAACCCAAAAAAATATGTGATAGGTCTAGAGGAAGCCCAGTACTTGGGGTACGTGATTGGCCGTGGGGTTATAAAACCCCAAATAAACAAGATCTAGGCCATTCAAAACTGGCCCAAGCCTGAGTCTACTAAACAGGTGAGAGCATTCCACGGCATCGTCAGGTTCTTCCGACGATTTATAGCTAATTTTGCTGGGAGAACGGTGCCTCTGACTGATCTGTTAAAGGGTAAGAAGTCAGTAATGGTATGATGGAATCCTCAAGCTGAGGAAGCATTTCAGTTCATGAAGTTGGCGTTGTGTGGACAACCTGTCCTCATCAGCCCTGACTTCAAGAAAACCTTCATTGTGCAAAAGGATGCCTCAGAGGTAGGCCTAGGTGCGGTACTATCACAAAAGGTGAACGAAGATGAATATCCAGTCTCCTACTTGAGCAGGAAACTTACTTACTTATAGCATAGTGGAGAAGGAGTGCTTAGCTATTAAATGGGCCTTGGAATCCCTACGCTATTATTAGCTCAGACAACAGTTTCATTTGGTGACGGACAACTCACCACTCATCTGGATGAGGAATGCTAAGGAGAGGAATGCTCGAGTCAATAGATGGTTCCTGTCCCTGCAAAATTTTAATTTTTCAGTGTAAAATGGGACTGGGACGTGGCGGGGAAATGCGGATACCCTGTCACAGGCACCCTGTATGGTGACGGGTGTTCAACCCCACACATTTGAATGGGGGGGAGGTAGGTGAGGCAGTGACGGGAATCATATGTGAGGGACGATATGTGTCCTTCAGAATGCACACCGAAGCATATTGAACCCACTGGAGAGCATTGCAATCACAGGCTTGCCTGTGATTGCAGGACAGTGGGACAGCCCTTTAAAGGAAAACTGTCGGGTCAAAAATCCATATGTAACTGCTATCATTTTCTAAATCCTCCCTATAAACTCTCTCTATTGATGTATTTCTTTTAGTTATATTCCCCTCCAATCCTGTGTAAACTTCATATAAAGAGATTCATCCCATCTGTCACTCACAGTGAGTGAGCCACTTAGTTCTCTGCTGTCCACTCCCCATACATGAATATGAATGTCACATACTCACACCACATCACTGCACAGGAGATCACTGGGGTGGAGGGGTGCTGTATTCTCTTCTCTGCTTTCTATGTTTGCAACATAACAAGAGGTCAAATACAGCACAGAAACTGTCACAGCACAGCAGAATTTCTGTTTACAGAAAGAAATTGAGTCTATATAAGGCAGATCTGTAGTAGCTCTCCATCCTCAACAGAGCAGACCTCCTGTGAAACCTGACACTGCACTGTTAGCAAAGGGAGGAGGGAGGAGAGAGCTTCTGAGGAGTGCATAATTACATGACAGTTCATACAGTACAGGACTATTCCTGTTTGGCTATAATGGAAAGGACTAATCCAGGAGTTCCCTGCAGTGTCTGACAAGGCTGATAGCATGAAAACTACAAACGGTACAGTAATGATTTTAAAAAGTCTGCCCAGGCCCTATTCAAGGGTAATATTAGTATCATACTCAAAAATGCCCTGACAGTTTCCCTTTAAGTTGCGCCTCACTGGGCTTCCTACATACCGTGTTTCCCCGAAAATAGGGCACCCCCTGAAAGAAAGGCATGCTTGGGGGCGCCCTACTTCCTAATATAAGGCACTCCCCCGATTATAAATCGTACCTCCTCAGCATTATTATTATTATTAGGTATTTATATAGCGCTATTAGGATACATGGCGCTGTACAAGTTAGAGGGTAGACAAAGTCAAGTGGTCGAAAAACGACGACAAATCGACAAAACAATCGTACGGGTACAATAGGGTCGGGGATCCTGTCCGCGAGGGCTCACAGTCTAGAGGGGGTGGGGAGGGAGACAGTAGGAGGGGGAGAGGTGAGATGGTGCAGTGGATTGGGTCTCAGTGTGTGTTGTAGGCTTGTAGGAAGAGGTGCGTCTTCACAAGTCCAGGGCATGCATCTGTGTCTCGCTCCCCGCTGTCTGCACTGTCCGAGACCTTCCACTCTGTACCGCTCTTCTGCTGCGCTCATAGCCCTGGAGCGCAGCCATGAATCACAGCTCCGGAGCTCTGTGCTGGTCTCCGCCCATGAGCCCTGCGCCAATCACAGTGCAGGAATCATGGGCCAGCTGACGTCTAGCCTCTGATTGTTCCTGGACTGTGATTGCCCCAGGGCTCCTGTGCTGTGATTGGCCCAGGGCTCCTGTGCTCTGATTGTCCCAGGGCTCCTGCGCTCTGATTGGCCCAGGGCTCCTGCACTGTGCACCATCAAAGCAGCACCGCAGAGGAAAGAAATTGAAAAGAAAGAAGTACGGTAAGAAAGTGAAAGTGTGTGTGTGTGTGGTGTAATATAAGACACCCCCCCACCCCCCGAAAATAAGACAGGGTGCACCTTTCGAAGCACAAATTAATATAAGACAGTCTTATTTTCGGGGAAACACTTTACATGACCCCACACAGTTTCACTTATGGTATATGACCTCCACATTATTCTCCCCTATTAAATATTCCCACTACACTGTGTTCCATAGTTAAATATGACCACCGCACCACCCCCTCATAAAGAAAACCATTACACTGTCCTCCCTGTAATGAATTATACCCACCACACCCTCCTCACTTATAAACTCTGATATCCACTCCATGCATCCACCTCTTCACTGTCCCCCGTAGGCTACATTCACACGTAGCATATTTCTGCATTTAAGCAGCGCTTTTCAGCGCTTGCATAAACACAGTGAAATGCAGTGGCGTTACGCACTCCTGCAAAAGCAATGGCTTTTGCAGAAATTCATTCACATGGTCCGTAATTTTTGCAGATGCACTTTCACTGCAAAGTGCGTCCGCAAAAAGAATGACCATGTCAATTCTTTTGTGCCTTTTTTATCTTGCTTCTCCCATAGCCCACATTGTAGAATAGGCTCTGGAAAAGTGCAGCTGTAAATGTCCAGTGTGTGAATGCAGTTGCAGTTTTTTGCTCAAAGCACAGCAAAAAGCGCAACTGCATAAAAGCGCTGCTATTACGCAGCATCTTAAGATAGCCATATGTTGTCCCTACTCTGTAGTGCAGTGGTCCCCAACCTTTTTTGACCCGGGGACAGGCTTTATGCAAGACCATTCTTCCGTGGCCCTGCTGGGGACAGGGGGGTTTGGTCATATTGGGCGGGGCTATGGAGAAGGGGTGGAGTTTGGCACCTGTTTCCCCAAAAGATGCGTTACATACTATTTTAAGGGGATGTCTTATTTTTCCATCCCTTTGCAGCCCCCAATATGGTATCCCCGTCATCCCCTTGCTGCACACAATATCCCCATCATCCCCTTGCAGCCCATAATATCCATATCATCTCCTTGTAGCCCCCAATACCATATCCCCCATCATAATCCCCTTGCAGCCCCTATCATCCTCCTCTTCCAGCCCACCATCCTCCTCTGGCAGCCCCTATCCTCCTCCTCTTGCAGCCCCCCATCCTCCTCTTGCAGCCCCCTATCCTTTCCTTGCAGCCCCCTATCCTTTTATTGCAGCCCCCAATCCTCTCCTTGCAGCCCCCCATCCTCTTCTTGCAGCCCCCCATCCTCTTCTTGCAGCCCCCATCCTCCTCTTGCAGCCCCCTATCCTCCTCTTGCAGCCCGTTCAGTCACTGCTCCCCCGCACCTGCAGAATTACATTGCCTCTCTGTTCTCTTTCTCTGCTGTGTGCATAGATGTACGTGAGAAGGCATCGGCCAATCACAGTGCAGTAGCCGGGCCAATCACAGTACAACAACCACTAGCCAATCAGGACCCGGCTGCGGCACCGTGATTGGCCCGGCAGCTGCACAATGATTGGCCCACTTTCTGCAATGTGATTGGCCGAGAGTTTCTCACACAGATCTATGTACACAGCTGAGGAAAACACTAGAGAGGTGACGTAGTGCTGCAGGTGCGAGGGAGCAGTGACTCACATAGGGAGGCGGGCAGCATCCACCGCTCTGAGCCACCGCAGAGCACACTGTGTGTAGTGCTGGTCTGCCGCGGCGCGGACCGGCACGCAGACCCCCGCGGCCCGGTCCCGGACCGTGGCCTGGTGGTTGGGGACCCCTGCTATACTGAGCCTCCTTAGTCTATGCATTGTGCATATTGAGCCCTCCCAGTCTCTTTACTGAGTGCTCCCCATGCTACCACCTTCTCCATAGATATTGAGCCCCCCAAGCTACCCCTTCTCCATACCGAGCCCACTTCTCCATACCAAGCCCCCCTTTCTACCTCTTCTCCATACTGAGCCCCCCATGCCCCCGCCTCCATACTGTGCTCCTCCCATGCGACCATGCTCCATGCCGAGCCCTCCCCATGCCAACTCGCTCCATGCCGTGCAACTCCCATGTTACTCCTTTTACATACTGTGCTCCCGGGCTACCCCATTTTCCATACCAAACCCCCTTAGGCTACTCAATTCTCTATACCGTGCTCCCCAGGCTACCCTTTCTCAGTACTGAGCCTCCCATCCTCCAAACTGTGCACTCCCCTCAATTTCCATGCAATGCACCTCCTCATTTTTCATTCTCCCCTTATTCTCCATGCTGCAAACCACCCTCATTTCTCATTCCCCCTAAATTTCCATGCTGTGCGCCCCTCTCATTTCTCATTCTCCCACATTTTCCATCCTGTACAGCCCCCTCATTTGTCATTGTACCCCCCATTTCTATGCTGTGAAGCACCCTTGTCTGTCATGCCCCTCCATTTCCATGTTGTGCACCCCCCTTGTCATTTCCCCTCCCCCATTTCCAGGCTGTGCAGTCCCCTTGTCATCCTCCCTATTCCATGATGTGCACCCCCTTGTCACCGCCATTTCCATGCTGTGCACCCCCTTGTCATCTTCCCCTTTTCATGCTGTTCACCCCCTTGTCATGTCCTTCTTTCATGCTGTGCACTCCTTTGTCATCCCCCTTTCATGCTGTGTGCATCCCCTTGTCTTCTCCCCCTTTTCATGCTGTGCTCCCAATTGTCTTCCCCCTCTTTCATGCTGAGCAACCCCTGTCATCCCCCCATTCATGCTGTGCACCCCTTGTACTCCCCTGTCTTTCCCCCTTTTCATGCTGTGCACCCCCTTGTCATCCCCCCTTTCGTGCTGTGTACCCCCTTGTCTTCCCCCCTTTTCATGTTGTGCACCCCCTTGTCATCCCCCCTTTTCATGCTGTGCACCCCCTCATCTTCCCCCTTACATGCTGTGCACCCCTTGTTTTCCCCCCTTTTTCATGCTGTGTACCTCCTTGTCTTCTCTCTTTTATGCTGTGCCCCCCCTTGTCTACCCCCCTTTAAACAGTGTGCACCCCTTGTCATCTCCCATTCTTGTTGTGCAGGCCCTTGTCTTTCTCCGTTTTTATGCTGTGCACCCCCCTTGTCTTCCCCCCTTTTCATGCTGTGCACCCCCTTGTCTTCCCCCCCATTTCATGCTGTGCACCACCTCGGTTTTCGCCCCCCCCCCCCCCAAATTTCATTCTCTCCCCCTACCCATGCTCGCTCCTCCAGGCTTCTCCTCTATCTTCGGCTGACACTGCGCTTACCTGCATTGTGTCCTCCTCCTGTGTGGCATGCTGCACAGATGCCAGCAGTGTGAGGAGACCTCTCCCTGTTGGCATCACCCCTGGAGTGTCACCGTACCGCACGCCGGGTCAGGGAGCCACTGGGAGCTCCACTAAACCCAGAAGTGCAGTGTGCACTGGGGCACATGCAGACAATGCTGACACCGCCGCTGCACCACAACAACACTCCCTCCCCCACAAAGACTCCGGTTTTCATAAAGATTCTGAAGGAGGGGAAGGAAGGTTAAAAAAAATTAAATTAAAAAAATCTCTACACTGGCGCCACCCCCTGCAACCTGTCGTCCCAGGCACATGCCCTCCAGTGCCTAGTTGTAAATTCTGCCCGGCCTCTATTATTGAGAAATCTGCATTTGAATTGTTAAGCAAATAGCTATGGTAGATGTAAGCCTCTATCATTCCAGTTCTGTTCCCCCATCCAACCTCACCTCCTCATGTTTGATTGGCAGTTCCATTGATCCTTGGTCCTTCAGCCTGATTTCCATATTAATTCAAAAGCTGACTTATCACTAATAGAGGAATGGACTGACCATATAAAGAAAATTGGTGACGTGTTCAATACTTATTTCACCCACTACATGTATATACAGTATATCATAATAGTGAGTACTCTCCTCACATTTTTGTAAATATTTTACTATATGTTTTCATGGGACAAAACTGAAGATCTGAAAATGATAAAATGTAGTCAGTGTACAGCTTGTATAACAGTGTAAATTTGTAAAACAGTGTAAAACACAGCCATTAACGTCTAAACCATTGGCAATAAAAGTGAGTACACCCATATTAGAATAAATGACACCCCACCCTCCCCAATATTCGATTTCCGCTGCCTCGTAGTAACCCTCGACTCTGCCTTTTCATTCAAACCACATGACCTCCCTCTGCAAATCTCTTCATTAGCTCCCAATTCCCCAATGTATATAATTTAAACAACTAACAATGATCTACAAAGTCATCCATAATTTGTCTTCTCTGCATATTTCCAAACTAATCTGCCAATATACTTCAGCACATAGTCTCTGGTCCTTCCAAAACCTCCTTCTGTCCTCCACACTTATCCGTTCCTCATCCAACTGCCTCAAAAACTTCATCTTCTGGAATTTTGTGCCCCAACATGATCTGCCACACTCACGAGCTTCAAATGGATCTTGAAAACCAGCCTGCAATGACCCCACTGTCGCCTCACCATTATCCTGTAGAATGTAATCCCACAACGGCAGGGCCCTCTCCCCTCTGTACCAGTCTGTCTAATGTAATATATATCTGTATTTTGTGTGTAATCTCCTTCTCATGTACATTATCATGGAACCAATGGTGCTCTATAAATAAATATTAGAGAGAACAGAAGACCAAAGTGCAGTATAAAGCATCGGGACCTAAATGTCTGAATCAATTAGCCGGGGTCTGTGTGCTAGGTAAATCACACAAAAATTATTTATTTATACACATAACACTATAAAAACATTTAAAAACAGCGACAACAACCTCAATGAGGATACACGTGTGGTTCTCCCAAATAAGCACCCTTAAAAACAATATGGTTTCATAGAAAATGCTTGTGCATGCAGAAATATACATAATAGTGTTGTGTTATAAGACTAATACATTAGCTATGCACATCAATCTACATCATATAGATAACCTCTGTAGTACAAAGCAGTATTACCGTATATACTCGTGTATAAGCCGACCCGTGTATAAGCCGACCCCCCTACTTTTGCCCCCAAAACCTGGGAAAATCTATTGACTCGTGTATACGCCGAGGGTGGACCCTAGCACAAGTATACAGCCCCCAGCAGTGTGGTATACACCAGTCCCAGAGGTAGATACAGCAGCCCCAGTGGTAGTATACACGCAGCCCCAGTAGTATATACAGCCCCAGTGGTATATACAGCCCCAGTGGTAGTATATACAGCCCCAGTGGTAGTATATACAGCCCCAGTGGTAGTATACAGGGCCCCAGAGGTATATACAGCCCCAGTGGTAGTATATACAGCCCCAGTGGTAGTATATACAGCCCCAGTGGTAGTATACAGGGCCCCAGAGGTATATACAGCCCCAGTGGTAGTATATACAGCCCCAGTGGTAGTATACAGGGCCCCAGAGGTATATAGCAGCCCCAGTGGTAGTATACAGGGCCCCAGAGGTATATACAGCCCCAGTGGTAGTATATACAGCCCCAGTGGTAGTATACAGGGCCCCAGAGGTATATACAGCCCCAATGGTAGTATATACAGCCCCAGTGTTAGTATACAGGGCCCCAGAGGTATATAGCAGCCCCAGTGGTAGTATACAGGGCCCCAGAGGTATATACAGCCCCAGTGGTAGTATATACAGCCCCAGTGTTAGTATACAGGGCCCCAGAGGTATATAGCAGCCCCGGTGGTAGTATACAGGGCCCCAGAGGTATATACAGCCCCAGTGGTAGTATATACAGCCCCAGTGTTAGTATACAGGGCCCCAGAGGTATATAGCAGCCCCAGTGGTAGTATACAGGGCCCCAGAGGTATATACAGCCCCAGTGGTAGTATATACAGCCCCAGTGTTAGTATACAGGGCCCCAGAGGTATATAGCAGCCCCAATGGTAGTATACAGGGCCCCAGAGGTATATACAGCCCCAGTGGTAGTATATACAGCCCCAGTGTTAGTATACAGGGCCCCAGAGGTATATAGCAGCCCCAGTGGTAGTATACAGGGCCCCAGAGGTATATACAGCCCCAGTGGTAGTATATACAGCCCCAGTGGTAGTATACAGGGCCCCAGAGGTATATAGCAGCCCCAGTGGTAGTATACAGGGCCCCAGAGGTATATACAGCCCCAGTGGTAGTCTATACAGCCCCAGTGGTAGTATACAGGGCCCCTGAGGTATATACAGCCCCAATGGTAGTATATACAGCCCCAGTGTTAGTATACAGGGCCCCAGAGGTATATAGCAGCCCCAGTGGTAGTATACAGGGCCCCAGAGGTATATACAGCCCCAGTGGTAGTATATACAGCCCCAGTGTTAGTATACAGGGCCCCAGAGGTATATAGCAGCCCCAGTGGTAGTATACAGGGCCCCAGAGGTATATACAGCCCCAGTGGTAGTATATACAGCCCCAGTGTTAGTATACAGGGCCCCAGAGGTATATAGCAGCCCCAGTGGTAGTATACAGGGCCCCAGAGGTATATACAGCCCCAGTGGTAGTATATACAGCCCCAGTGTTAGTATACAGGGCCCCAGAGGTATATAGCAGCCCCAGCGGTAGTATACAGGCAGCCCCAGTAATGCAGGGCCCCCCCAGCCTGACTCCGGTCACCTGTAAAGCAAACTATACTTATCAGTGTCCCGCTGTCCGCGCCCGCTGCTGCCGACATCGCGATCCTCCATCTTCATGCGACTTCTTCCTGTTTCCTGTGCTCGTCGCAGGGAATGACGTCATTGCCGGCGACGAGCACAGAAACAGGAAGAAGACGCATGAAGATGGAGGATCGCGTACGGCAGGTGCGAGTGGGTGCGAGCGGGACACTGATAAGTATAATTTGCTTTACAGGTGACCGGAGAGACGCTGGGGGGCGCCCTGCATTACTGGGGATGTGGGGGCTGCTGTATACCGATGTATACATCGGTATGTACCGATGTATACATCGGTATACAGCACTGACTCGCATATAAGCCATGGGGGGTACTTTTCAGCCCAATTTTTGGGCTGAAAAACTCGGCTTATACGCGAGTATATACGGTACTTGGACACCAATACAAAAATATGCAGATTATACCCCTGCACCGAGTTACATGCAGCCATGTGCTGAGCACCATCCAATGTATATGTATGTATGTGAGGTATCAAGGTATCAATGTAACCTTAATGTAAGGAGACCAGGGGTGAAGAAGAAAGATACCCCACGCGTTAATTACACTTGTGACAGTGCTGACCTATTTTTGTTCTCTATAAATAAATATTAATAATAATAATAAGTGAAAATGGCCAAATTGTACCCAAAGTGTCAATACTTTGTGTGGTCACCATTAATTTCAAGCACTGCCTTAACCCTCTTGGGCATGGAGTTCACTACAGCTTTTCAGGAGCCTCTGGATCCTCTTCGACTCCTCCATTTTGACATCATGGAACTGGTGGATTTAGAGACCTTGTATTTCTCTACCTACTATTTCAGGATGCCCCACAGATGCTCAATAGGGTTTAGGTATGGAGACATTCATGGCCAGACCAGCACCTTTACCCTCAGTTTCTTTACCAAGGCAGTGGTAGTTTTTAAGGTGCATTTGGGGTCATTATTTTGTTGGAAATCTGCCCTGTGGCTCAGCTTCTGAAGGGAGGGGATCATGCTCTGCTTCAGTATATCACAGTACATGTTGGCATTCATGGTTCCCTCAATGAATTGTAGCTCTACACAGCCGGCAGCACTCACTCACACTCCCACCATCATTCTTGACTGTAGGCAGACACACTTGTCTTTGTACTCCTCACCTGGATGATGCCACACACACTTGATGCCATTTGAACCACATAAGTTTATATTGGTCTCATCAGACCTCAGGACATGATTCCTGTCCTTCGGCTGCTTCAGCATGTCTTCAGCAAACTGTTTATGCATCATCTTTAGGCTGCTTTCACATCAGCAGTTTTCGCTGATCGCGGCAGTTGTGGTGACAAAAACGCAACTGCCGCAATTACGGCATAACGGCTGCACTTGTGGTTCACTTGCGGCAAGCCCCATACAATGTCTATGGGGCTTACGGTAAGTGTGCGGCAAGTGCGGTTTTGGCACTTGCGGCAGGTGCGGCTGAGAAAATAATGCGGTATGCCGCGATCAACTGCCGCGATCAGAGAAAACCGCTGATGTGAAAGGGGCCTTAGATGAGGCATCCTTCTCGGATGACAGCCATGCAGACCAATGTAATGCATTATGTGGAGTATGGTCTGAGCACTGACACCCCTGACAGTCTTACACCCAGGGGCGTAACTACAATAGGTGCAGGGGTTGCGATCGCACCCGGGCCCTGCAGCCTAGGGGGGCCCCGAAAGTCCCTTTGGCCTATAGAACAAGACTAATACTATTAAAGATTTGCAATAATTGGCCTGAAGTTACACCACTGCTTACACCCCCACCCCTATAACCTCTGCAGCAATGCCGGCAGCACTGATTGAAAAGACATCCTCTGGATATGGCGCAGAGCTCATGCACTCAACTTGTTTGGTTGACCATCGCAAGGCCTGTTCTGAGTGGAACCTGTCCTGTTATCCGCTTTATGGTCTTGGCCACCATACTGCAGCTCAATTTCAGGGTGTTGGCAATCTTCTTATAGCCTAGATCATCTTTATGTAGACTAACAATTCTTATTTTTCAGATCTTCAGAGAATTCTTTGCCTTGGGGGGCCATGTTGCTCTTCCAGTGCACAGTATGGGAGAGTGTGTGAGCGATAACACCAAATTCAACAAATCTGCTCCCCATTAACACCTTATAATACTAATGAGTCACATGACACCAGGGAGGGAAAATAGCTAATTGGGAACAATTTGGCATATTTAACTCAGGGGTGTACTCACTTTTGTTGCCAGCAGTGGCTGTAAGTTTTTGTTGTTTTTCCGTCATGAGGGCTTGATTTTTGCAGGACAAGTTGCATTTTTAATGACATCCTTCATTTTACCAACAAGAGTACTGAAAAACGAGGAAAAAAATTCAAGTGCAGTGAAATTGCAAAATAAAACGAAATTCCACAATGGTCTTTGGGGCTTTTTATTCACCATGTTCACTATATGGTAAAACTGATGTGTCGGTATAATGCCTCAGATCGGTACGAGTTGATAGATAGATAAAGTATACATGTTTTCTAAGGCCCAGTTCACATCACGATTTTGTGCCTGTCCGTGGGATTCGAGTTGAAAGGAGGATCCTACGGACAGGCACGGATTCACACGGATCCCTGCACTCGGATGGCAAATAGCTATCCGATCCATGTCTGTGCAGGATCCGTGTGGATCCTCTTCTCCCTGCCTGTCCCTGTCTGTCCCTGCTTCTTCTCTCTCTGTCCCTATCTGTCCCTCCTCTATCTCTGCTCTCCCTCTTCTTTATGCTCCCCCTGTCCTCCCTCCTCGTCCTCCCCCCTGTGCTCTCCCCTCCGGAATGTAAATAAAATAAAAAAATCCTCTCTGAGGATACTTTACATTCCGGCGACTGCAGGACTGTGACACAGTGTCTTCTGCTGGGTGAAGGACCTCTCCTGATGTCAGAGTCGGTCACCTGACACATCAGGTGACCGGCTCTGTGACATCACCACAGGATCTTCAAACAGCAGAAGACACAGCCCTGCAGTCGCCGGAATGTAAATTATCCTCAGAGAGGATTTTTTTATTTTATTTTACGGTACATTCCGGAGGGGAGAGCACAGGGGGGAGGACGAGGAGGGAGGACAGGGGGTGCATAAAGAAGAGGGAGAGCAGAGATAGAGGATGGACAGATAGGGACAGACAGGGACAGATTTTTGAAACGGATACACTTGGAAGCTCCAAAATCGTGATGTGAACCCGGCCTTAGTGGTGAAAAGAAATTTGAAGCTTTGATGCCATTTTACGCTATTTGTATCGTTCTCATTTTTCGGGATCTGGGGCTGTGTGATGGTTTATTTTTTGCATCTTGAGCTGACGTTTCTAATGATACCATTTTCTGGGTGGATGAGCTGTTTTGATCGCCTGTTATAGCAATGTTGCGACAATCAAAAGACCATCATTTTGTCGTTTTGATGGGTTTTTTTTCCGTAAACACATTTTACCAATCAGATAAATTGATTTTATATTTTGATAGATCGGGCATTTCTGAATGCGGCAATACCAAATGTGTATATTTTTTTATAGCTTTATTTCCAATGTGGCCAAAGGGGGGTGATTTGAACTTTTAGGGTTTTTTTATTTATTTGTATTTTCAAAACTTTTTTTTTTCACTTTTTCTTTTTGTCTTGGCCCCTTAGGGCTCAACACTGCAGTGTCCAATCATTCTGCTGTTCAGAGCGATGTTTCAGCAGAAATGATCACCTTCTGTGAATTTCGGCCGTTGGCGGGCATCCACAGGAAGTGAGTCACGACAGCATCAGGTGTCCTCTTCTGACCCCTGACTGTCATGGCAAGACATCGACACCCCATGTTTGTGTCACGAGGTCGCTGACGGCATGATAAGTGTTTGACAAAGACCCATCTAGGGTCGAACGAAATGTCGCTGTACATGGCAGAATATACAAAGCTTCAGTGACCTTTCTCACTGCATTTGGGCGCTGTCTGAATATTTTTTCATGTACGTGGTCAGTGAACTTTGACATCACTTATTGTAAATGGTGATCCTATGCTATCTTTTACTATGATCTAGTCTGTGATGATAATGAGACAATTGAAAAGTCAACTGTACAGAAAAGGAAAGGTATGTGCTCACAATCTGGTGGTGCTGCGTGTTGGACACAGTGCTTCCGGACCTGCGGGAACCCACGTCTGAACGCATGGAGACTGCAGCAACCCTGTACTCATGATCTGCGGTGGGTGCAGGGCGGCTTCTCCCTGTGTGCATCTGATGGTGGCCGCTTCCGACTCCGGAGCATTAAATTAACATGCTGCAGAGATGCGGAAGTCTGGCAACCCGCACCGCAGCTGAAAACACACTGCAGTCGGGAGAAGCACAGTTAGCATAGGATTTCTACAAATCTCATCCTCTATGCCACTACTGTACAATGCAGCGTTTTAGGCTCCGATTAGCACCGATTTTAGCACCGAAAATAAAATCTGACAGATTCGGATCGGAAAAAAATCGGATGGCATTTAGTGCACATCCGATTAGGTCCGATCCCTATAACATGGGGCCCTATGGAGAAGGGTCCGAGGAAACATCGGATGTCTCCTCGGACCCCGTTTTACTGTACTGAGCATGCTCAGTACAGTAAAACTGCTCCTAACTAGGAGCACAAGTGTTAAAAAAAAAAAAAAGGTTATTCTCACCTCCCCACGAGCCCCCGCCGTCTTCTGCCATCTTCTTGGAGGCTCCCGGTGGCTCTCGCAGGCTGCCGGTGTCAGCAGAGCGCTTCCTCTGCCTTATAGGACCTGCGGTGATGTTACAGTCATGTGACCGCGGGTTACCATGGTGAACCCGCGGTCACGTGACTGTGACATCACCGCAGGTCCTGAACAGCAGAGGAAGCCCTCTGCTGACACCGGCAGCCTGCGAGAGCCACCGGGAGCCTCCAAGAAGATGGCGGAAGACGGCGGGGGCTCGTGGAGAGGTGAGAATAACCTTTTTTTTTTTTTTCTTTTCTTCACCCCGCAGGGAAAGATTTTATGCCGGAATCGGGTGCCTATTTGGCACCCGATTCCAGGCATCAGAAGGGAGCCGATGCTGTCCGATTTATATCGGACAGCATCGGCGCCCTCAAAATCGTAATGTGAAGGTAGCCTTAGACGTAGCAGCAAGACGATTCTTCCAAAACGCTGCTTTTACTGATCGTGAATACACAACATAAGATATATCCTTCGATTAACGCCTGATTTAAACTGTAAGTCATTTTGTGATGTTTTAACCCCTAAGGGCCACTTTACACACACCAACTTATCTGTCCAACGTCTGAACAACTTACTGGTTGCAGTGAAATCATGGACACATTGTTCCATTTGTACC
>JARQOC010000006.1:91540353-91711472 GCA_033576535.1 Allobates femoralis
TTGCATTTAAACAGTAACAATTCTAGTCCACATCGGCCCAGCGGGGGCCGGGTATTGAGTCTCTGATTTATGTTCAATCAGGCTCTGACACCAAAAGTTCACATTCAAGTCCATGTGAATCTTTTACAGGTTTATCAAGGAATCACACATTTAACTATCTAGATTTAACACGAAACCGGGATCATCTTAACTGTTCAACACTTACTGATCCGATTCGCATACCAGCCTTGGGTTCCTGCATACCGTTCGTATGTAATCATGTCACCCCGGTACAAATCCCGGTCCGGGTTGCCTTGCGGGAGGTGGGGCTCGACATCTCTTCTCCCCTCGAAGAACTCTACATAGAGGCCTACTTCACTTGCAAAGCTGTACCCGGTAACCAAGTTGAAGGCTGTAATTGTCCCTTTCTTGGTTTGGTCCACAGGCACTGGTGGTTGGGTGCGGGCCTGGCGGGTCCCCATTTCGTTAGCCCACCATGCTACTCGACGCCTCTGCCGCTCCGCCTCATCATCCTAGGCAAACTGTGGCCTCCCAAATATTCTAATAGGGTCACACATGGACATCAGTTTTTTCCCTTGTTTTCAATAACTGATCCGTTTTTTAGGGTGCTTTTTGACCCTCCTGTGCAGCTTGGCGTTTTTGGGACTTTGCCATTTTCCCAGAAACAATGCTCTAAAAACGGATCCGTCTTTTTGTGCCATAAACAATGCTCTAAAAAAACGATTTGTTTTCCCATAGGGCCCCATGTTAAAAAAAGGATCAGTTTTTTTACTGCATCCAAAAACTTTGCTTGGGGTCCTGTTAAAAAAACTGACACCATTGCAGTCACACTTGAGTGCAGCATCCGTTTTTGGCATCAGTTTTTGGACTTAGAACACAAAAGTGGAAAAACTGATGCCTGGGCTTATGTGTGACCCTAGCCTAACTGAAACGTTTTCCCTTGTAAAAGAATTTTAAGATTTATGCATTAATGTATATATCCAACACATCAAAGCACAATTTTTTAAAGTGGACATTCGCTTTAGAGAATATTTCTATTCTTCCTGTTACATTTACTATTTTCATAACCAGCTTACCTCCTCGAAGAAAGAATATTGAAGTCAATTGTGAACTCTCAATCAGATTTGAAGTTTAAACTTTCATCAGCCGAGTCCTAAGTCACGAGTTTTGTAGTATCAGTTCTGGTAAATAATGATAGCAGCTTAGAAACTTATCTTACAGTTGAAAACGATTCTGTCAGTAATGTACTTAGTTTGAAAAACAAAGTTAGCCTGTAAGTGGGAACAGAGTGGCTGTGATTAAATCTAATAGATTTATATGGGAGAATGGTTGGCTGGAGTGAAAATACATTGGATTTTAGGACATTTGGTTCCATTTTTCATAGTCACCCTGCAGGCAACAAGAGAAATATGTATCTTTTAAAGGCTCTTGCATTTAATGATCTGTTTTCATAGAACAATTTCTCTTTTGCTTTTCTGCTTAAAATACCTTTTCTACATTTATGTTGGTTTAAAGCACCATTTCAACGTTTTTGTGTACTGCACCGCAGGAGTGGTGCTTAAAATGAAAGTCCCTGAACCCTGTCTTATAGTCACACTAGTAAAAAGGCCCGATGCAATTGCATCAGGAGCGCGGTGAAATGAATTGTGTGTATAGAGGCGGCAGTGTGGGTAGCAGAGTGTAGAGGCGGCGGTGTGGGTAGCAGAGTGTAGAGGCGGCGGTGTGAGTAGCAGAGTGTAGAGGCGGCGGTGTGGGTAGCAGAGTCTAGAGGTGGCGGTGTGGGTAGCAGAGTGTAGAGGCGGCGGTGTGGGTAGCAGAGTGTAGAGGCGGCTGTGTGGGTAGCAGAGTGTAGAGGTGGCTGTGTGGGTAGCAGAGTGTAGAGACGGCTGTGTGGGTAGCAGAGTGTAGAGGCGGCTGTGTGGGTAGCAGAGTGTAGAGGCGGCTGTGTGGGTAGCAGAGTATAGAGGCGGCTGTGTGGGTAGAAGGGCAGTGTGGGGTGAGTGGAGGGTAAGCAGGGGCAGTGTGGGGTGAGTGGAGGGTAAGCAGGGGCAGTGTGGGGTGAGTGGAGGGTAAGCAGGGGCATTGTGGGGTGAGTGGAGGGTAAGCAGGGGCAGTGTGGGGTGAGTGGAGAGTAAGCAGGGGCAGTGTGGGGTGAGTGGAGGGTAAGCAGGGGCAGTTGTGGGGTGAGTAGGGCGTGAGCAGGGGCAGTGTAGGGAGTGAGGGCATAGGGGGGTAAGA
This sequence comes from Allobates femoralis, assembly GCA_033576535.1. NCBI lineage: Eukaryota > Metazoa > Chordata > Amphibia > Anura > Aromobatidae > Allobates > Allobates femoralis. The sequence continues at coordinate 91,542,592 of JARQOC010000006.1, forward strand.
GGAGTGAGCAGGGGCAGTGTGGGGAGTGAGGGCATGGGGGGGTAAGAGGAGTGAGCAGGGGCAGTGTGGGTGAGTGGAGGGTAAGCAGGGGCAGTGTGGGGTGAGTAGGGCGTAAGCAGGGGCAGTGTGGGGAGTGAGGGCATGGGGGAGGTAAGAGGAGTGAGCAGGGGCAGTGTGGGGAGTGAGGGCATGGGGGGGTAAGAGGAGTGAGCAGGGGCAGTGTGGGGAGTGAGGGCATAGGGGGGTAAGAGGAGTGAGTAGGGTCAGTGTGGTAGTAGATCTGAGGGCCGGCGGCCCTTTAAGGTTAGTGGGGGGGGTTAGGGTGGAAATACATGTTAGTTTGGGGAAGCTGGGGTCTCATGAAGGCGGGCGGTGTAGTTAGCGGCGGTCCGTAGTGTAAAGCCGCTCCCCCTGTCTGCTGCCTGAGGGCTGGCACCATGGAGTGGAGTGTGCGGCCTTGGCGGCGGGGGAGCGAGGCAGCGTGTGTAATGAAGGCGGGCGGTGGTGGTTGCGGGGGGGCCGTTGTGTAAATCCGCTCCCCCTGGCTGCTGGCTGAGGGCTCGCACTATGGAATGGACTGTGCGGCCCTAGCAGCGGAGGAGCGGGGTGTGGCGGCTGGTGCGTGTAGCGGCTGTTTGCGGGCAGAATCAGCGGCTCGCGATGGCGCATACGCGCCATCGCTCGCTCGCTGTGCCGCAGAGCATTTTGGGATTCGGCTACAACGCCCGAATCCCAAACTGCGGATTATATAAATAGATAGTAAAAAGGCCCAATGCTATTGCATCGGGAGTGGGGTGACATCAAGATGGGGGCAGGCTGTTTGGCATTGGGGGCATCAGCTGTGACTTCACCCTGTGGGGCATCAGCAGGGGCAGTGTGAGGAGTGAGGGCATGTGGGGGGGGTAAGAGGGGTAAACAGCGGCAGTGTGGGGTGAGTGGGGGCATGAGCAGGGACAGTGTGGGTGAGTGGGGGGGTTGAGTAGGGCCAGTGTGGATGATTGGGGGCAGTTGGGGGGGGGAGAGGGGTAAGAAGGGTGTGTGGGTGAGTGGGGGGGTAAGCAGGAGCAGTGTGGGTGAGTGGGGGCATGTGGGGGAGGTGAGAGAGGTAAGCAGGTACAGAGTGGGGGCATGAGCAGGGGCAGTGTGGGGAGTGAGGGCATGTGGGGGGGTGAGAGGGGTGAGCAGGGGCAGTGTGGGTGAGTGGGGGGGGTAAGCAGGGGCAGTGTGGGTGAGTAGGGGGGTAAGCAGGGGCATTGTGGATGAGTTGGGTGGGCAATGCAGGGGCAGTGTGGGTGAGTGGGTGCAGTGTGAGTAGGGGGTAATCAGGGGCAGTGTGGGGAGTGAGTGAGGGCATGGGGGGGAAGAGGAGTGAGTAGGGGCAGTGTGGGTGAGTGGGGGTAAGCAGGGGCAGTGTGGGTGAGTGGGGGGGCTATGTAGGGGCAATGTGGGTAAATGGGGCAGTGTGGGTGAGTATGGGGTAAGCAGGGGCAGTGTGGGTAAGTGGGGGCAGTGTGGGTAAGTGGGGGGGAAAGGAGGGGCAGTGTGGGTGATTGGGGGGGTAAGCAGGGTAAGTGTGGGGAGTGAGTGAGGAGATAGGGGTGGTAAGAGAAGTGAGCAGGGCGGTGTGGGTGAGTGGGGGTTAAGCAGGGGCGGTGTGGGTGATTGGGGGCAGTTGGGGTGGGTGAGAGGGTGTATGGGTGATGGGGGGGTAAGCAGGGGCAGTGCGGGTGAGTGGGGGGGGAGTAAGCAGGGCAGAGTGGTTGAGTAGGGGGTAAGCAGGGGCAGTGAGGGGAGTGAGGGCATAGGGGGGTAAGACGAGTGAGCAGGGACAGTGTGTGTGAGTGGGGGCTATGCAGGGACAGTGTGGGTGAGTAGGGGGTAAGCAGGGGCAGTGTGGTTAAGTGGGGGCAGTGTGGGTGAGTAGGGGGTAAGCACGGGCAGTGTGGGGAGTGAGTGAGGAAATGGGGGGTAAGAGGAGTGAAGAGGGGCACTGTGGGTGAGTGGGGGTTAAGGAGGGCAGTGTGGGGGGTAAGAAGGGGAAGTGTGGGTAATTGGGGGGTAAGCAGGGGCAGTGTGGGGATTGAGTGAGGAAATGGGGGGGTAAGAGGAGTGAAGAGGGGCATTGTGGGTGAGTGGGGGGTAAGCAGGAGCAGTGAGGGTAAGTGGGGGCAGTGTGGGTAAGCAGGAGGAGTGTGGGTGATTGGGGGGGTAGCAGGGGCAGTGTGGGTGAGTGGAGGTTAAATGGTGGCAGTGTGGGTGATAGGGGTGGTAGGCATGGGCAGTGTGGGGAGTGAGGAGATGGGGGGGTTAAGAGGAGTGAGGAGGGGCAGTGTGGGGAGTGAGGAGATGGGGGAGGGGTAAGAGGAGTGAGGAGGGGGAGTGTGGGTGAGTGAGGAGATGAGGGGGTAAGAGTAGTGAGGAGGGGCATTGTGGTTGAGTGGGAGTTAAGCAGGGGCAGTGGGGTTGGAGATGTGGGGGGCGGCGGCCCTGTAACCATGACTTGAGGACCGGGGGGAGCGGGTGATTGAGTGTGCAGAGCCGGCGGGGCTGGAGGCAAGAATGGTAGTGCTTGAGGACCGGGGGAGAGCGGGTGATTGAGTGTGCAGGGGCGGCGGGGCTGGAGGCTACAATGGTGTTGCGGCGCGGGCGCCATGTTACTGTGGTCCGCTGCTGCAGGCCGCGTCATAGAGGCAGGCGTCGGGCGGCGGTGGATTTTGTACTGGCGCTCCCCCTGGCTGCTGGCGATGGGGCCTGAGGGCTCGCACTGTCCAATTGGACGGTGCGGCCCTGGCGGCGGAGGAGCGGGAGCATGGGTTAAGGGAGCGGGAGAGCGGCGGGCGTGGTGTGTAGCATTGGTGGATGTGTGTGTAGTGCGGCGGCAGGATGATTGGGTTTGCGGGCAGAATCTGCGGCTCGCGATGGCGCATGCGCGCCATCGCTCGCTCGCAGTACCGCAAAGCATTCTGGGATTCGGCGACAATGCCTGAATCTCAAACTGCGGATTATATAAATATATATAATATATAATACAGTGGCGGAACTACCGTTGTGCAGCTGGTGCAGCTGCACCAGGGCCCCGACCAGCTAGGGGGCCCCTGGAGCTCCAGCGGCAGGTCCGTTCCCCTGTCACAGATCGGGAGATCCCCGGGGGCCCCGACACTTTGGGACTAAGCCCCGCCCCCAAAACCCCCCCCGGACGCTGTAGGGGGGCCCTGACGCAAAGAGGGGGCCCACTGGCCCCCTGAGCGCCCCCACATGTCGTACTAGGGGGCCCCTGACCGCTGCCCCCACACGCAATCCTCGGGGCCCCCTTACTGCTGCCTCCCCCCTCTCTCCATTACCGGCAGTCGCGCTGATCTGCCTGTCATGTGGGCTGTAGCCGGCGCCGCTCTATTTCCTGTATCGCGCCGGCTGCAGCATCACACTACATGACAGGCTACGCTCAGCGCGACTGCCTGTCGGTAATGGAGAGCTGGGGGACGCAGCACTAAAGGAGGCAGCGGTAAGGGGGCCCCGAGGATAGCGTGTGGGGGGCAGCCATCAGGGACCCCCTTGAAAGACATGTGGGGGTGCTCAGGGGCCAATTAGTGTGGGGGCAGCTCTCATTGGCCCCCCCCCCCAGGATGAGTGTGGGGGCAGCTCTCATGGGCCCCCCCCCCCCAGGATGAGTGTGGGGGCAGCTCTCATGGGCCTCCCCCAGGATGAGTGTGGGGGAAGCTCTCAGCTCTCATGGGCCCCTGAGGCTGAGGTGTGGGGGCAGCACTCAGGGGCCCCTGAAGCTGAGGTGTGGGGGCAGCACTCAGGGGCCCCTGAGGCTGAGGTGTGGGGGCAGCTCTCAGGGGCCCCTGAGGTGTGGGGGCAGCACTCAGGGACCCACAAGAGCCCCCTGGTGGTGCTGGGCCCCCGTGCTGGGCCCCCCTGGTGGTGCTGGGCCCCTCTACTGGTCCTGCGCCCCTCTGGTGCTGCCGGGCCCCCCTGGTGGTGCCTGGTGCTGCCGGGCTCCCCTGGTGGTGCCTGGTGCTGCCAGGGTACCCTGGTGGTGCCTGGTGCTGCCGGGCCCCCCTGGTGGTGCCTGGTTCTCCTGGTGGTGCTTGGTGCTGCCGGGTTCCCCTGGTGGTGCCTGGTGCTGCCAGGGTACCCTGGTGGTGCCTGGTGCTGCCGGGCCCCCCTGGTGGTGCCTGGTTCCCCTGGTGGTGCCTGGTGCTGCCGGGTTCCCCTGGTGGTGCCTGGTGCTGCCGGGCCCCCCTGGTGGTGCCTGGTGCTGCCGGGCCCCCCTGGTGGTGCCTGGTGCTGCCGGGCCCCCCTGGTGGTGCCTGGTGCTGCCGGGCCCCCCTGGTGCTGCCGGGCCCCCCTGGTGGTGCCTGGTGCTGCCGGGTCCCCCTGGTGGTGCCTGGTGGTGCCTGGTTCCCCTGGTGGTGCCTGGTGGTGCCGGGCCCCCCTGGTGGTGCCTGGTGGTGCCGGGCCCCCCTGGTGGTGCCTGGTGGTGCCGGGCCCCCCTGGTGCTGCCTGGCCCCCCTGGTGCTGCCGGGCCCCCCTGGTGGTGCCTGGTGCTGCCAGGCCCCCCTGGTGGTGCCTGGTGCTGCCGGGCCCCCTGGTGGTGCCTGGTGCTGCCGGGCCCCCCTGGTGGTGCCTGGTGCTGCCGGGCCCCCTGGTGGTGCCTGGTGCTGCCGGGCCCCCTGGTGGTGCCTGGCCCCCTGGTGGTGCCGGGCCCCCCTGGTGGTGCCTGGTGCTGCCGGGCCCCCCTGGTGGTGCCGGGCCCGGCTGTTGTTTCCACCTCTTTTTGAAACTCCCGTCTCCTGTGGTACTCTGACGTGCCAACCAGAATGTCATATCCGGTCCTGTGTATTGTGGGGGTTTATGACATGTACGGGCAGCTTCAATATGTGCACTGGGCATGCGCCGGACCCCGGCCGAACATGTGATCAGCCCCTGCAATACACCGGGCCAGATATGACGTTCGGGCTGGTGTGACAGAGTACCCTAGGAGGCGGTAACAACCATGGCTTGCCCCACCCCTAGTTTTGATCCTGGGTACACCCATGGCTGCACACCCGCGGCACTATTCTGTCATTGAGTCCCGTGGTGCTGTCAGGTGTCAGCTGTGCTCAGTGGCGTAGCGGGGGGGGGCCCACAGGCGGCACTTGTGTGGGGGCGGCACGCGGCAGCAGCAGCATTTCCTCTCCCTCCTTTGGGAGAAGCGCCACTGCAGGACCTGTCAGAGCGACCGCGGTGATCACTTCATGATAGGACCTGTGCGGTTAAATTCATTGAATTTAACCAGTGACTCCTGACTCCCTGTCCTTAACAGGTACACTAAGAGGCTCCATGGAGATGAATGCTGTATATAGCATATGGGATATGGGTCATATGCTATATACAGCATACAGAGGAGAAGAGGACAGGGGGGCAGAAGGACAGGAACAGGGGGGCAGGAGAAGAGGACAGGGGGGCAGAAGGACAAAAACAGGGGGGCAGGAGAAGAGGACAGGGGAGCAGAAGGACAGGAACAGGGGGACAGGAGAAGAGGACAGGGGGGCAGAAGGACAGGAACAGGAGGACAGGGGGGCAGGAGGAGTGGGGCAGTATATGGTGATAGTGGCGGCTGTACCAGTATCTCTGCCTCCATGCGGCAGCCTCCACCTTCCTGTGTTGGCAGGGTGTGGCATGCTGGGAATTGTAGTTCTCCTGCCTGTTCGGACGTTATTGTATGGTTTCTGGGCAGTGTGTTGGGTGCTGGGAGTTGTAGTTCTCCTGGGCGGGCTCAATGTTCTCCAGCCGCCTGTCTGTGGTTATTGTGCCTCTTCTGGGATGTCCTCAGCTCCGTGCTGTGCACAGTGTACCACCATGTCCCCAGCTCCGTGCTGTGCACAGTGTACCACCATGTCTTCATCTTCGTGCTGTGCACAGACAGTGTACCGAATACTGTCTGTGCACAGCACGGAGCTGGGGACTTGGTGGTACACTGTCTTCCGCCGCCTTAAAATCGGTCTGTTTCTCATCCAGGAGAGTCGGACGAGTGACATCCGTTTTTTGGTTTGTTTGGAAACTGCTGTGCAAGTGGCCAACATTTTTCTCAGATTCTCAGATCACATCCGTGTGCAATCAATCTGTTTTTTCTCAGCAGCTATTACTGTATAATCATTTACAGGAACATTTTACAGTGTTCTGAGCTATAGAATGATAATATATCCGTGAAAAAAACGATGCCTCTCGGATGGTCCGTGTGCTGTCAGTGTGCGGGCCGTGATTTTGTCGGACCCATAGACTTGCATTAGTGAGTCACATACCGTCGCAGAATGTTGCAACTTTTTTCTCATCCTGAATCTGGATGAGAAAAAAGCGTCCGACACTCACCAATGTGCTCTCAGAGATTGATTGCAATGTGAGAAAATCACACATTGCACTCATCAGAGTTTCACCCCAGTGTGTCCGTACCCTAATACTAAAATCCATATAGTAATCCTACTGGTGTGGGGAGGGTTTATGGCTCAGTTAGTACACTCCATACTTCTTGTTATTAACCAGTTAATGCTCTCTTGTCCACCCCACTGCAGTGTCAAAAAAGGACGACAGCGAGACAGACAGCAACATGGCATCAGAGAGCACCTGACCTCGAAATAGAAGATCCTCAGATCCCGGTATTGTGACATAATATTAAGAATAAAGGTTTTTTGCATTTATATTGCATTATGAACTCCACAGCACGGCGGCGAAAATTGCTCCGGCCCCGGGCCCTCCTTCACTCCTGCTTGTTGCGATACACTGGGGTTGTGCAGAGGTGGCAATTGCACCCCTTCTCTTTGTGTTTTAGTATAGTAGTTATATTCTTGTATATAGGGGCAGACAGTGTATGCTATGTACACTTCCAGATTATCAACAACCAAAGTGGCGGCAAATTTTTCGCCCCGGGCGTCACAAACAGTTGCTACGCCGCTGGCTGTGCTGCACACCCGCGGCACTATTCTGGCACTGAGTTCCGGGAGGGGGGGGCCCCAAAAAATTTCTTGCACCAGGGCCCACTACAGTCTGGGTCCGCCCCTGATATAATATAAATATATAATAATATATATATAGATGCAGCCATGTTCATCTGTTTCCAGCATTGCTTTGGTCAGTCTCCTGTAATTTGTGACATGGCAGCAGTTCAACTGTTTCATGGAGCGCACCAGAGGTCACAAATCAATGTAGCTCACTGAAAGCCTCATTCTGGCCTTGTTCTGACTCTCCTAGACTTGCATTGGGCCTTGTTCTGGCCCTCATAGACTTGCATTTTGGCCCTCATAGACTACATTGTAAAGCGCTGCGGAATATGTTGGCGCTATATAAATAAAGCTTTATTATTATTATTATTATGTAACGTCTGACCTCCGGTCAGTCAGAAGTTACAATTACAAGATGAATCTGCAGGACCAGAGCTGTGCTAAAAAATGATGAAATGATTACGGTACATTTAAAGTGCAACTCCAGCTCTATAAAAAAGATATTCTGGACTGCTGCCCTAATTGAAACAATACTTGGTGCTATAAATTTATTTAGTTTATATAGTGGAAATGTTGAGATAAAAATAATATATATTACAGGTGTACAAAAAGAATTGCAGGACCTTGTTAGTCCTCCTACTTGCCGGCATCCCTTGTGCATCTTCTACTTGGCAATCCAGTGCAACTTCATTGATACAACACATGCATGATGTTGTATCAGACCCACTAACTAGAAGGGGCACTATGGACATCAGGAGTAAAGCTGCAGAGCTCTGGCCTGTCTGCCGCTGTAAGCGCTGGACCAGGGTCCTGTTGGTCATTTGGCTCAACTCAATTTGTATGTTCAATAGTCTTATTATAAAGTAATACCATACTATAGAACCAGGTGAAGTGCCAGACAGGTACAAAACAGGCCGTTGTCCACCATTCTCCACTCCGCTCCCTGCCACCTGTATAATGGATCCGGAATAAAGGTGACTGTTTGCACAATTTATGGGTGAGTGCCCTTATTTTTCTTTCTCTGATGGATTTGTTATAATGGACTTTTGAAGTAAGCACACCCAGTGCACTCGCACAGTGCCAGTGCATATGACAGGGTCCTTTACATCTGTCGTGGTGCCGGCTTATTTTTCTTATTAAGAGACTTTACTATATATGTTCAATAGTCTTATTATAAAGTAATACAATACTATAGAATTTTCTTACTAGAGGTTGTAAAGTAAAAACATTGTGATCTCACAATAATAATAATAATATTCAGAATTAATCATCTCATAAATGCTCAATGGTTAGGTTATTGCCAGTGTGTAAAATCTTCAAATAAATTTGTAGTTATTCAATAAAACCCTTTGATGCATAAGCAATATGGAGTCAGTCTGCATTGAAAGTATCTCTGCTACTACTTTTATTATAAATTTTTCTGAGTACATAGTAGTGAACAAACATTTTGTAGGAATGTATAGGTGTTTTGCATGTGCCACTGTGTGAAGTGAGTTTAAAGAGGACCCTCCTGGAATTCAATCTAATAGCAGCACTGAATGCAGCATGTATGCTGCATTCAGAAAAGGGGTCCCCCATGTGTCTGTGAGGTTTGTACCCCTAAATATAGCCTTTTGAAAGCTCACAGTAAAAAGTCAAGAGGGCATTACCAGTGGCAGCAGTCAGCTCGCTTCCCGGGGCCATTCCCGCCCCCTGTGTCTCCGTTGCGTCCTCCTCCCTGTCCTCGCCGTCTCCTTGATTGGTTTGTCATCCATCCTAGCCTGCGCCTGGGCTTCCTTGTGCTACTTCACGCAGGTGCAGGCTGTTAGTTTTGGCCCGCCCTCCTGTCCCGCCTCCCTCCCTGACGTCAGCGTGTGGCACCCCACCTGGTCAGGCGTCACAATTGGGGCACTGCACCTATAAATGAGTGTGCGGTAACCCCTGTCACAGTGGGAAGGGAGGTGTCTGTGGGAGGATCCCAACCCAGCACTCACACACACCCACCTAGAATAGATGGTTTTGGGCACGTACCCTAGGGGGGTAGTTAGGGGAGGAGGGAAGACACACAGTGAGTTTTAGTAGGTACTGAGGAAAGACGGTGAACGGGGAGCCTCCGAGTGAGAAAAGGAGACTTCCAGCGAAGGGCCTGGAGAGAGAGAACAGACAGCCCAGACAGAAGGAGGGGACACCCTGAGCACCCATACTCAGGGAGGAAACCCTGGTCCACTTTATTGGAGTACCGGTTCCGAAGAAGGTCAGGGAGTCCAGCCCCTGAGCCGAGAACACCGGAGGTCGTGGGTCCGTTTAACGGCCCCGACACCCTGTCTGGCGGGATCAGTCACACCAAGTTATCCCACCGGGGTCGAATCCCAGAGCAGGGGAGGGAGAGAGTGGAAGCCGGGATCGTCAGAGCACCTCAACGGGCCTGGTATTAAGCAGATCACCCCAGGACAGGCACGAGTAGCGGACACGGGTTACATCCAGGACGGCATACCATGGGAGACTTCCAGAGACTCTGCAGCCCACTGTGTCTACCCAGCCAGATAAAGACTGTTTGGCCATTGTGAACTGTATCACCATCTGCATCGTTCCAGTAAAGTACCCTTGTAGAGTGACAGAGTCTCTGTGTGCTTATTCACTGCTGCACTGCAAACTATTTCTCCATCATCAGCACCTCCATCACTACAGGAGCTTCCCTGCCCCGGAGGGCCAGCTCTACCTGCAGGGAGCTGTACTATCTCGGCTGCTGTACCATCGCCTTCCGGAGGTCTGAGGCAGCGCTGGTGCTAAATCACCAGAATCTGTGGGTGGCATCACGATAAACTTTTAAACTTTTATTCCCATTACAATTACCCCTTTTTAGTTGACCACCAGGGCCACGGGTCTGGGCATGCCACCAGTGACATCCCTATCTACAGCAAAGGGCCCAGATACCCGAGTCCACATACCCTGGGCTAGTCAAGCGCTTGTGCCTGGTCTGCTCCGTGTATACAGCATAACACAGAGCAGGGCGGGCACAAGCACTGACGTCAGGGTGGGAGGCATGACAGGAGAGCGGGACCGACACTATCAAGACCTCGCTCTGGGCCTACGTGAAGTAGCACAAGGAGGTGCAGGCGAGGATAGATGACAAACCATCAAGGAGACGGCAAGAACAGGGAGGAGGGCAGAACAGAGACGCAGGGACGGGAATTGCCCCGGGAAGCAAGCTGACTGCTGCCACTGGTAATGCCCTCTTGACTTTTTACTCTGAGTTTTCAAAAGGCTATATTTAGGGGTACAAATCTCACAGATACATGTTGGACCCCTTGTCCGAATGCAGCATTTATGCTGAATTCAGTGCTGCTATTAGCTTGAATTCCAGGAGGGGGTGACAAGTCCTCTTTAATCTACTATATAATTGCCTAATCGTATCTGTCTGAGCCCGAAATCACGAATCATCGCCCATTGGTCGCCGCCAGCTGCGACAGCCAATGAAAGACTTGGCGTGCTGTTTAAATGCCGCTTCGCTCATTGGTCGCCACGGCTAGCGGCGACCAATGAGAGACAAGGCACGCGGCTTGGTGGGCAGTTTGAATACCGCTTATTCATTAGTTGTCGCGGCTGTGATATTGGCACGGAATTTGAACTGCCAGTCATAGTGTGACGCAGTTCACTCCTGTTTACAAGGCTGTCGGTCAGTGTGACGCAGTTTACTTCTGTCTACAAGGCTGTCGGTCAGCGTGATGAACTTCACTCCTGTCTATAAGGCTGTCAGTCAGTGTGACACACTTCACTCTTGTCTATAAGGCTGTCAGTGTGACGCATTTCACTCCTGCGTACAAGGCTGTCAGTCTGTGTGACGAACTTCTCTCCTGTCTACAAGGCTGTCAGTCACTGTGATGCACTTCACTCCTGTCTACAAGGTCTGTCGGTCAGTGTGATGAACTTCACTCCTGTCTATAAGGCTGTCAGTCAGTGTGACACACTTCACTCCTGTCTACAAGGCTGTCTGTTAGTGCAACGCAGTTCAATCCTGTCTACAAGGCTGTCAGTCAGTGTGACGAACTTCACTCCTGTCTACAAGGCTGTCAGTCAGTGAGACGAACTTCACTCCAGTCTACAAGGCTGTCAGTCAGTGTCATGAACTTCACTTCTGTCTACAAGGCTGTCAGTCTATGTCACAAGCTTTACTCCTGTCTACAAGGCTGTCAGTCAGTGTGACGCAGTTCACTCCTGTATACAAGGTTGTCAGTCAGTGTGACGCTCTTCACTCCTGTCTATAAGGCTTTCAGTATCACGAACATCACTCCTGTCTATAAGGCTGTCAGTCAGTGTCACGAACTTTACTCATAAACATACATAGAGAGATGATAAATAAATATAGCATACATAGACGATAGACACATAGGTAGATGATAGATAGATAGATAGATATCATGTATTCATTACATTATTCTTAAATATTCATAAATAAACTACATACATATTCTAGAATACCCGATGCGTTAGAATCGGGCCACCATCTAGTCATAATATAACATATGAAAAAACTTAGAGGTCCATACCCCAGCTCAGATAATCAGCTATTAGAAAAAATGGTAAGGCGCAATGGTTTCCTATTTAAAGGGAACCAACCACCCCAAATGACCCCCCCGGACTGTTAATATGTGTCCACACACCCAGCAGACACATATGGGGTAATATTTTTTGCTAAAAAAACGGATTTGTAAAAGCTAAGATATCTACTATATAATTGTCTAAGACATTTTTGTGTCGGACCAAAAAAACGTGCCGTGGATATGTCACACTGTGACGTCACCACGGCGAAGCATTGGCCGCGTAGCGGCCAATGCGAGGCGTCAGCTGCGCGAGCAATGGCCGCGAGGCCATTGCGAGTCGCTAGCTTTAGTGCGAGCAATGGCCGCGAAGCGGCCATTGCGAGTCGCTGGCCGAAAATAGAACCAGAGGCTCGGCCACAAAGCTAGCGATTTCCCGGTCAGGTAGCGACTCGCTAGCCTCAGCGGGAACTCGCTAGCTTTGTGGCCGAGCCTCGCGAGTCGCTACCACAGTATATCTCCCTATACCTTCTAAGGGGATGATGATATCAATAAATCATCATCATCAATCATCATCATCATCATCATCATCATCATCATCATCATCCTACTACTACTACTACTACTACTACTACCCGCACAGAACCCCCCCCCCTCAATGGCCGCACAGACCCCCCCCCCTCAATGGCCGCACAGACACCCCCCCCCCCCTCAATGGCCGCACACCCGCACCCCGCCCCCCCCCCCTCAATGGCCCCCCCCACAGACCCCCCCCCCTCAATGGCCGCACAGACCCCCCCCCCTCAATGGCCGCACAGACCCCCCCTCCTCAATGGCCGCACAGACACCCCCCCAATGGCCGCACAGACAACCCACCCCCCAATGGCCGCACAGACCCCCCCCCCCCCTCAATGGCCGCACAGACCCCCCCTCCCCCCTCAATGGCCGCACAGACCCCCCCCCCTCAATGTCCCAAAGTCAGCTGTGACCACCTGGCCCTTGGACACTGGCTCCCATCACTTACCCACTGAGGACGGATCACTTCCAGCACCTCTTCACATGGCAGTGCTCTGAACTTCTGAATCATCCTCTCCTCACTCAGACACCTGGCAGGTTCCAGCCTACTCACTCCCAGCTGCAACCCAGTGAGTCAATCAGCACATCTTCACTCACACACAGACCTGACATGTGATTAACCCCCTGTGCACCATTCAGGTTTAGCCCAGCAAAGCACTCCAAAAAGTATTGAACACACCCCAATAAGTATTGAACGCGCCCCAAAAAGTATTGAACGCACCCCAATAAGTATTGAACGCGCCCCAAAAAGTATTGAACGCACCCCAATAAGTATTGAACGCGCCCCAAAAAGTATTGAACGCGCCCCAAAAAGTATTGAACACACCCCAATAAGTATTGAACGCGTCACAAAAAGTATTGAACGCGCCCCAAAAAGTATTGAACACACCCCAATAAGTATTGAACGCGCCCCAAAAAATATTGAACGCACCCCAATAAGTATTGAACGCGCCCCAAAAAGTATTGAACGCGCCCCAAAAAGTATTGAACACACCCCAATAAGTATTGAACACACCCCAATAAGTATTGAACGCGCCCCAAAAAGTATTGAACGCACCCCAATAAGTATTGAACGCGCCCCAAAAAGTATTGAACGCGCCACAAAAAGTATTGAACGCGTCCCAATAAGTATTGAACACACCCCAATAAGTATTGAACGCGCCCAAAAAAGTATTGAACGCACCCCAATAAGTATTGAACGCGCCCCAAAAAGTATTGAACGCGCCCCAAAAAGTATTGAACACACCCCAATAAGTATTGAACGCCCCCCAAAAAGTATTGAACACGCCCCAAAAAGCATTGAACGCGCCCCAAAAAGCATTGAACGCGCCCCAATAAGTATTGAACGCACCCCAAAAAGCATTGAACGCGCCCCAATAAGTATTGCACCCCCCCAAAAAGTATTGGACCCCCCAAAAAAAGTATTGGACTCCCTCAAAAAGTAGCTATAACTACTATAATCAAATTAATGCACGTTCTAGAATCCCGATGCATTTGCATCGGGCTCACAGCTAGTAGCTTTATAAACTTTGAAAAATTTTGCCGACTGGACATTATCTGGGTGGAGGGAGGGGGGGGGTGGAGCGCTGCGCAATTTGTACAACCTTTGTCCGGTGCCGTCCCTGCACTCCTGTCCGGTGCTGTCTCCCCGCTGCTGTCTCCGGTGCTGTGCCCGCTGGTGTCCTCCTGTCATGGTCGCCATGCTGTGCCCCAGGCCGGTAACATGATTATCGGTGCGGGCTCCGGGCAATGGGGAAGCTTCCTGCTTCCTCCTGCCCATCCCCGCCCAGGTCAGCCCTGCACCAATGAGAACGCAGGGCCAGTGATGTCATGTAACCGCCCCTGTTCTGTGATTGGCTCACAGCGGTGATCACATGACACAATGGCCCTGCGTTCTCATTGGTGCAGGGCTGACCTGGGCGGGGATGGGCAGGAGGAAGCAGGAAGCGTCCCCATTGCCTGGAGCCCGCACCGATAATCATGTTACTGGCCTGGGGCACAGCATGGTGACCATGACAGGAGGACACCAGCGGGCACAGCACCGGAGACAGCAGCGGGGAGACAGCATCGGACAGGAGTGCAGGGACGGCACCGGACCAGGTTGTACATATTGCGCAGCGCCCCACACCCAGATAACGCCCAGTCGGCAAAATTTTTAAAAGTTTATAAAGCTATATCTTAGCTTTTACAAATCCGTTTTTTTTAACAAAAACGATTGCCCCATATGTGTCTGCAGGGTGTATGGACACATATTAACAGTCCGGGGGGGTCATTTGGGGTGGTTGGTTCCCTTTAAGCAGGTCTCATTCCTGACATTTACCTGATTTCTGCCAGTCGGTGTTTTTAGTACCCGTTCTTGACATGTTACAGCAGAAATGGAAGGAAATGCCCTCACCATAAATCACTGCCAATCACCTCTACCAATGTTTCGCATGTTAGCCCAGTTCCAGTTTGTTGATGATAGGACTAGTAAGCACAGACTAGTGGGGATGGGAAAGTATATAAGTCTAATCAGGTTCAATATCTGTAATTTTTTTTTATTGCAGAAAATGTTTCTTTTTTCTTTTTTTTTTCTTCAGAAAATAAATTGAATTTCCCATGATACAATTATCTCAAGCAATCTTAATGTATGATCCTTGAATGGCAATGTATCTCATGCACAGTATGAGCATGCTTGCAAGATTTCCTTGACATAGTATCATGTTAGTCATGCAGTCATACATCATATGATAAGGAATTTTAATGTACATGGGATACACATCAGTCAATGAAATAAAAGTAGAGATAGGAAAGTCAGATGCACAAATGTCAATAACAGAGATGGGAAGAAAAATGCTTTGCCTTGAACATACAGCCTTTGAATGCAATTTATCATGACAAATGTTCACAATGGAGACTATTTTGTAACTATCTTACTGTCTACAATGTCAAGGTGGTTACAGATGTGAAGGAATATTAAAATTTGTGACATGAGGTTGACAAACACAAGTCCCTCATACATCCACTAAAAATGTAGTTGTTCATTGGTTAAATTCATTCTTAAACTTCCCATCTTTACAGGGATCTGTCCTAGACGTTTCTGAGTTTCTGCTTCTAACATTTTTTTCTTGTGATTTTTTGGTGCTGAATTGGATGTTGAGAGGTAAACGAGTTCACTATTTTAGTGTAATCAGACTTTAAAGTGGTGAACTCCTATATCATATACATTTTATATATAACTTCAGAGATAGCAACTGTGCTGTGCTTGTGAATACAGTTGCAGGTAGAATTCTTCAACACTCATTGCACATAAGGTGTATAGCAAGATTAAAAATGTACAAACTTTCTGTACTAATAATAATAATAACATTTATTAATTTGTATAGCAGTATTCATTCCATAGGGCTTTACATACATTTGCAACACTGTCCCCATTGGGGCTCACAATCTAAATATCATATGAGTATGTCTTTGAAATGTAGAAAGAAACCCATAAAAACACGGGGAGAACATACAAACTACTTTGCAAATGTTATCCTTAGTGGGAATTGAACCCAGGACCCCAGTGCTGCAAGGCTGCAGTGCTAACCACTGAGCCACCATTTCTCCAATAATCTAATCCTAAAAGAGCAACTAAAATAACTCCAAACAAACTAAACAACTAAAGATTTTCCATGGGTCTTAAGTCAAGTGACTGTCAAAGCTACATCAGCACCTCTCAGGATATCTTAAAGTACCGTCACACGCAGCGATATGGCTTTCATATCGTCGTAAATTTGTGTATTTCGGTGATGTGGAAACCACATCCCCAGTGCGTAGTGGTGTGAGAAAGGGGGATTTTACGACGAGAAATCGCCGGTGGAGCATCGCCTGATCGCCCTGCACTGCTGTGAAATCAGGCAATAACAACCAGGCGATTTCTGCGCATCTTGGCATGTGACAGGGAAATAGCGATGTAGAAAGCGAGCTCAGACCATCTGGAAGCTATTCCAGAGGCGTGCCTGAGTGTTCTGTTTGGCTCACCCCGTCTTCCGCGATTGGTGGTGGCTCCTTCGTTCCCATTGGCTGGCCATGGCTAAGGCATCATATTTGAATAGCGATATAGTAGAAAGGACACATGCGTCATGTAGTGTGCAGACATCCTGACAAGGCTGACCAATAGTTACGCAGTTGTGTCGGCCAATCGGAGTGGTAGGAGCGCGGTGAAAAACACTCTGGCACGCCTGTCTCCTCGCCGTACTCACACTCTATGCCCACATCGCTGATGAGATGGTGGCGTGTGACGTGGCGATGTGGAAAAGGGAAATTTCTTCCGATGTTCTGCAGGCGATTTCCGGAAAGCAGGATCGCAGTAGAACGCAGGCGAGATCTCTATGTGTGACAGGACAGCGGCAATGTGCAAAAATGTTCCCGAAACATGCGCGCTCAAATCAAATTGCCAGTGATATGGAAGCCATATTGCCATGTGTGACGGTACCTTTAGAGTTACAGCTGGAATCTGAATGTGCAAATTCAAAGATAAAGAAACACTGTTACCCAACCCGTATATGGTAGGATAAAGCTATTTAAATTGTTTTTATGCAATTGATTAATAGTCACCAGCAGAACCCTTGTAAATTGGTGTTGAATAATTTTGTATTGAAATTCTGATTGGGAAAATTCAGCATTCTCTTATTCATAAAAAGCATAAAACAAAAAAAACTGCGGCACTCCATTCCTACAATGAGTATTGGTGTGACGCTGGTAATATTCATATTTACAAAAACACAGCTGCACTCAAATACTAAGACATGCTATATTGACTATAGAAAACCATAATAGCTAAGAAAATATGAAAAATCGGAATGCTTAGCTTATAAACATGACCATGTTCATAACCACCCAGTAGCCATGTTGAGGTTTTTCCATTTTACTGTTTCGTAACCTACTTTAGCATCTGCACTCAGTCAAAGCCTCACTCTAGATTAAAAAATGTCATTCTTTATGGTTGTGTAGGTAGCTGACAACAGAGAACACTAGAACCTGTGGCTAGCGTAGGAAGGGTGCACTACAGAGGGAATTACCCCATATTCTACACAAGAAAAAACTGTGACACTCCATTCCTACAATGTTGCACTATCGGCAACATGATCCGCGGATTGTTAGGATTTGAAGTAATGACACACTGTTAGATCCCCGGTACAAAAGTAAATTTGCCCAAATGATTCTCGCCCTGGAAAGGGATGCACGCATTCAGGACTATCAAAACAAGCTTTTAGACAATCTGAGGACTGCTTTTCCCCAAACACTGGTGGCAGAAATAGTGCCAGGGGCGTAACTATAACAGGTGCAGGGGTTCCTTTGGCCTATACAAAAAGACTATTGCTGTTAAAGATTTGTAATAATTAGGGGCGCCATTGAAGCTTTCGCATCAGGGCCCGTGAGCTTCAAGTTATGCCACTGCATAGTGCACATCACAGTTCTACACTTCCAAGCCAGGGAACGTCGAATCTTCATCACAGAAAAGTTACCAGCAATTTCTGTAAGTCGTTTGACAATTTTTTTAGACCTTCCTTTGCAACGCCCGAAGAAAAGACAAGTATGGCACATAGTTAATGCCTAGAGAGGATGGTGCAAGAGTATCTACAGCTCAATATCAATGCCATGACTGTGGAAATGGACCCCTGTGCATTTTTGGCTTCAAATCTGTGCAAGTGGTGTCCTGACGGATAAGCACATATGGCTGTCCACCGAGAGTGTAGATTGCCTAATGTTTGTCAAGATGAACAAGTCATGGATCTCCAAAGACATTTCCACCCCAGTGTCAGAATCTGGAGACTAGGCACTGGTATACTTTTCAGTGTGCTGCATTAAGCTCCACATTACAATATTTCTACTCTGAGGTGATTGTTGCCACTTTAGTGGTGTCTGTGCCTAATTTTTTGTAAAAGTAGGGACTCTTATTAGGGTCTCTCTGCTGAGTGGTTCATTTCTTGAGCAGTGCTCTCAGAGTATAATACCTGCTCAAGACACTCATACAATGCTTCCTAAATACTCAACCTTGAAATGCTGGGCTCAAGCCTCCTGCCTTGCTGCTATTGTGACCCAATACAAAATGTTTTAAAGGATACATACTACTTTGCTGTTGTGGGATTCTAATTTTTGGAAAAGTGGGGACTCTTAGTAGGGTTTCTCAGCTGTGTGGTGCATCCCTTCAGCAGGGCTCTCTGAGTGACATGCCCACTCCTTTAACTCATCCTCCTTTTACTCCTCCTCCTCTTTTGACTTAATGTAGAAAACCGCTGACATTTTCCCCCTGTGACTCTTCCATCTGTCAATTCAAACTGAGTTTCACCCACCTCTGAAATTTAAGTGAATGTTAGCCACTTCAAGAGTGTGCAGGCAGGCACAGACCATGTCTCGTGCATCAACGCTACGCCATGACACTATTTTTACTGTAGGTAGATTGTTGTTCCTTTCTCTGGTGTCTGGCACTAATATGAGAAGTTTGTCAGCTTTTGGACACCTCACCCCTTCATCACTTCATGAGGACAACCACCAGGTGGTTGTCCTCATGAAGTACTAAGGAATACACTTTGAAATGTGTGGAATAAAACCACTTGCATTCACCAATTTTCTTGGTAAATGAACAGCAGTGCAGTTGTAAGAACACAACACAAAAGAGAATAAAGACATATAGTAATGCAGCCCTCAACTACAAGGAATGATTGTCTGTTGGCACTTAAAGGAAATCTGTCAGCATGTTTTGGCTACCTCATCTCAGAGCAGCATGATGTAAGCAAAGAAACCCTGAATCCAATGATATATCACTCATATTGCTGGCTGAAGCCGTTCTGACACAATCAAATCCTTTAGTTTTAGAAACACCGCAGAGCTGGCAGAGTCACAACCACCCACAGCAGGCTTACAATAGAGATTGTGCAATGACTGTGGGGTGTCATTCATAGCAGGGAGTGTGTTGGACTGCCCTGTATGTGACATTTTAGTCCCGTAATGCTAATCATGGGGTAAAAAAGCCTATAGTTTAAGCCAGGGGTCTCAAACTCCAGGCCTCGAGGGCCGCACACAGTGCAGGTTTTCAGGTTTTCCATAGCATTTGACAGTTGGTGTTCAAATGACCAACTGTCGAATTGTAAGGAAATCCTGAAAACCTGGACTGTGTGCGGCCCTCGAGGCCTGGAGTTTGAGACCCCTGGTTTAAGCAAACAATAGCCCAGAGCCTGATAAGAGAGGTACAGTTGATTTTCATTCTTTAACCCTTACAGCATACTGTCCTAAGCTTACATAGCAAAAACCTGATGACAGATTCTCTTTAAAGAACTCAACTCGTCGTCAAGGGGATGGAATAATTATTTTGTGAGGAGTGCATAGGATGTTACGATAACTAAGTGAGGACAGATGTGGCAGTGTTACAAAAATGTACCCAAATCTTGGTGCCTATAGATCCCCCTGGCACATGAGTAGACACCAGAATTACAACAATTGGGGAACAAAACCTTCACATTATGTCTCAAAAGGATATTCCTTTGTTTTTTTTAAGATTTAAAGCTTATTTTACCCATCAGCTGTTTACTTTCTTCTTCACTGCTTCCTACTTGAGTTTTAGTCCGCAGCTTTTAGAAAGAATGATGGTAGTAATTGTTACTTCATTTACTCTTCACAGCACACATAGCTGTGTTTCGATGACTGGCTGCTCAAGATTACAGGAAAAATGCAGGTTTGTTCTGCAGCTTTATTATAAGAATTGGGAGTAAATAACAAGTGTTGAAATGGAAGTTAGAAAAGACAGTTGTCTGAATTCTGAAAGCGATATCGCTGTGACGGCTGCTTTCAATGTTATGCAACAGGTATTATAAAATTACATTTAGCGAGCTTGTTCACATGTGTTAATGTGGCAATAGAATTGCAGATGAGCATAGTCTAGGCTCTGTGAAGTGTTGTAATCTTGGCAATGCAAATTTTATTGGAAGTTTGTTTGCAGCATTCAGAACAGACTCATTTAAATGTTAGTTAATAGGTCACAAAACGCAAGGTAAAATAATGAATTATGTATGTGTTTACTCTTTTATAGGTTGTATAAGAATCACACAGAGGTGTATTATACTAAATTTGCATGCACACTGGTAATTTTATCCAAAATACATAACTTTAGTTTTATTTTTTTAGTTTATTCATTCCTTAAAGGGATAGTCCACTACTGGACCACCTTTACACAATGTGTAACCACCATTTAAATGTGTATTTAACAGTAATGTAGAGCAAGGGATTTTAATAACCTTTCAAATATGCTTTACAAGTAAAATCTGGTGGAAAAGCATTCATAAGCCTTCCACAAGGTGTCCCCAATAGACTGTGTCTGAAGCAGACATATGTTAATTGTCAGTCAGATCCGTCTTCACACTGAATACGGGAATGTAACCATATAAGGTGCAGGGTCTACTCAGTGTGCGAACCCCTGACTACAGCTGGTGAGGAAACAATGTATTAGATTAGCTCAGGCTACACACCGTGCTGAAGAATGTCAGGATCACTGCAATCTCCTCTGCCATTTCCTTCTCTGATCTGTCATCTGGCTCATTCTCTGCTGACTCGCCATACAGCTCAGTCATGATCTCTGTTAACTCTTTCTCTGCTGTCATGTACCACTGCTCCTTATCAGCTGCTGCCATGCCCACACATCACTAAAATGCAGTTTTCAAAAGTGCAAAAAAAGTTGAGAAAATAAGTCATATGGCAGAAAAAAAATCATTATCTTAACTGCTACATGACCCATCATTAACAACCAGTGCAGTATTGATTTTTTTTTTCAATGAAATGACATTTGCACTTTAAGCACTTCAGTGCCTAATATAATACAAAAAATAATAGTTTTTGTATGAATGGTCATTTAAGAAAGGCTGTCAATCACTAGGCAAGACAACCAACTCGATTTATATCAGAATAAACAATGTAATGTATAAACCATGTGGAAAGCTGAGGCACTGGTGGAGCTCCGCGGCTGTCAGCAACTCATGCTCTAAATTGTGGATATTATCCCAGCGTTGCTCAGTCCTTAGAACAAGTAATGCATACTTCAGTGCCTCATATAATACAAAAAATAATAGTTTTTGTATGAATGGTCATTTAAGAAAGGCTGTCAATCACTAGGCAAGACAACCAACTCGATTTATATCAGAATAAACAATGTAATGTATAAACCATGTGGAAAGCTGAGGCACTGGTGGAGCTCCGCGGCTGTCAGCAACTCATGCTCTAAATTGTGGATATTATCCCCAGCGTTGCTCAGTTCTTAGAACAAGTAATGCATACTATAAGCAGAGAAAGACGGCACTCACCGGGATTTTCTTTGCAGTGCAGCTGTGGACCCGTAGAAGCGCATGTAGTGCAAAATGGTGACTGTAGACCCCCCTGCCGAACCCTCCCTGCACCATGTAACCCCACAAACAGAATAAACAGCTGCATTGCAAAGAAAATCCCGGTGAGTGCCGTCTTTCTGTGCTTATAGTAGTCAGAATAAACAAAGGTTTAATTGAGTAAAATAAAATATAAACTTAATCTTTTACCAAAAATGCTATGTATTAACATGTTCTGCGTCTTTAACTCAGGCTAGGGTCACACTTAAATCTGGAATTGCGTTCACCGCATCCAGATCTGGATGCGGTGAATGCAATTGTCTTCTGACATTCAGCAATCCGGTTACCGGATAGTTTGCTCATCCCTGCTGCCACAGGGATGAGCAAACTGTTCAGTGTAGGTAAAAAGTGTTAATTGTTATTAATAAATGTTCCTATAATGTCTCTAGGGGTGCCCACTCCCCCTAGAGACCTTCCACCCACTCAGGAGGGCATATAATGATTTATTCACTTTTGTACAGCAGCCGGCTTCTCACAGCTGCTATATAGTTTTATGAATGAAAGCGCTGGGCTCCTCAGAGCAGCGCGCATGCTATAGCTATTATAGCTATTGTATGTGCGCTGTCCAAGGTTCTGAAGCCTTATACAGTAAGATCTATGGGCAGCGCTGCTTTTTAAAAGCTCAAAACCGGATCAGGTTTTAAAAAAAAAAAACTGATGTGTGACCCTATCCTCAATTGTAAAATGCCAATTGATTGGACAGTATTTTCAGTTTTACAGGTTCCCTCTAAATTAGGGCAAAAACCCACAGTAGTTTGAGCACATGAGCTGTAAAATAGAAAAGGCTTACTACTTTTTGAGTGGTATTTTTTCTATTCTCCAATCAACCAGTGGAGAGCACATTACATTAGGAGTTTATGGGACGAGATACATTGAAGGGAATATGTCAGCAGTTTGTTGCTATGTAATCTGAGGACAGGGTGATGCAGAGGCTGAGATGAAGATTTCAGGGATGTGTCACTTATTAGACTGTGTGCTGCTCTTTCAATACAGTGACTGTTTTATTGGCATTGTTCACACACATGCGTTTTTTTGACCATCTCTGCGTTTTTGGGCTGTTAAAAAAAACGCAGGTGCGTTAACGCAGGGTACATTTGAGTGTAGCTGCGTTTTTCAGCTTCATTTGCGTTTATTTCCTCAATTCCAAAAAACGCGGCATGCAGCGTTTTTGTCTGCTGGAAAAAAACGCAATGCGTTTCTGTAACATGGGGCCCTATGGCAAACGCATGCGTTAACGCAATGACATTACAGACACATGCGTTAACGCATGCGTTTTTGTCCTTAGTGCCCATGGGCATCAAAAATGAAATCTGGACCTGTCATGTGACCCCCTGCAGCCAATTAAAAGGGGGTGGGTTGACACCAGGAAATGTGGCCAGCCTACTGACTTTCCTGTGCCACTTGTGTGCTGTGCTGTTGTTCACCAAGGTAAATACATGTGTCTGCCATGTTGTTACCGTGCATGTGTGCTGTCATCATGGAACACACATGTCATGTGTCCTGCATATGTTCTCTACACAGATGAGCGATTCGGACGAACGCAGTGAGGGTTACACGGAGCCCGAGGACACATCATCTGACTCCTCAGTAAGTACCACTATTATGTTGGCTATCATCACATATTTTTGGTGTGTTAATATTGGTGTGTTTCCGCTTCATACATCCAGAGTTTTGCTACTGCTGTTCGGGTTTGTCGCCTCACGGGGCTCCCTCCCTGCTGCAGGTCGTAGTCACATGCCACAAATGGAATGTGTCCATTAGACACCAACCCGCAGCAGGCAGTGTGCCACCCTTTGCACTCACTACTAATGTTTTGTGATGTGTTGCCTATTGCACCGGTTTTCATGTGTGGCAATGTTGGATTCATGTTCGCACAATGCAAGTTTGTAATTATCTTGTAGCGGCAATATGTTAGGAAATCCGCATTGTTGCCCACATTCCTATGATGTGTTGAGCTTCTTAAAGGGCTCATGTGTAAATGTCATCTCCTGGTTTGCAAATAACTACCGGATGTGTCACCGGATCAGGATCCACTAATCCTTGTTAAGTGCCGCTTAACACTGCGGCGTGTTTTACTTAATGCTTATGTTGGGGATGACCCTCAGCCACAGAGCAGTTGGGCACCCAGGCCTGGGGGGCTAGCATGTCATCAGGTTCAGTGTGCAGTGGCGGCCTTTGCCACTGATGACACGTCTGGACCGCAGGTTGCGTGGTCGGGACGTGTCCCCAGCTGCAGCTGGTTGCCATGCACACAGGACTGGAGGGCATGATAGCACCCCAGGGCTGGGTGCAGATGTTGCCCTATGCCTATTTGTTCATGTCTCCTGTTTGTCACACTGGTCACAGTACAAATCGGATACATCCACACTTCGCACCACATGCCCTATGCATTGGCCATGCTGTACATGCATGTCACTTTGGTAGCTGTATGTAATATCTTGTTCCACTAACTGAAGGATCTTTGGTCCTCACAACATGTGCCTGTAACATGTTTCATGGTTGTGCATGTTATAAGGGTTTTGGTTTAGGGTGAACCAAGTTTGGCCGGACAACCTTAAACTCTAGACACACTCCATTACAGCAGTTTTTTTTTTTTAAATCCACACATCCATATGAGAGGATGCCTGTTGGGCCCATATTTATACCATATGTTACCTTCACAGGACTCGGATTCTGGTTCAAAATCATCCAGTCAGTCCACCTCCCATCATGTAAGTAGTTTTTAACTTCGATTTTGGCCATGGGCGAGGTCAGTGATGGTGTAGTGTTGGCACATTGGTACGGCGTGGCAACATGTCTGACCACTACCACATGTGTGTGTAGTCTGGTTGGGTCCCAATCTTGACTAATGATTCATCACTTTCACCTTTCAGAGCAAAAAAAGGAGACATCGCTCCAGAGCTAAGCCCTCAAAAGGGAAAAAAAACAAGAAGAGGGTCCCTTCACAAGGGCGGTCTAAGGTAAGGACCATTTTCTTAGTTCACATTTGTGGCCACCCTCCAATCAAGGGTTACTCATTACTAACTGGACACATAAATGTATCCTGGCAATGGTGTCTCTCACTCTGGGTTGCCAACCTGGTTGTTTTTCTAAGCTGGTGGTGGGCTGCAATCCTGTGTTGGACAATATAGGAATTATGTGTACCAACATTGCAGGATGTTGAGGACCCAATGCTATTTGCTGTGATTTAGTTGACATGTGTAGCACTCCTTGTGTGATGTTAACCTCTAAAGTTGTATTTGTTCATACTAAACACAGGGCAAGCAGCCACACACCAGTAAGCGAAAAGCACCAAAGGACTCAGCTCCCAAGGCCACTGCTGCCACATCAGGGGTGAGTAAATTTGTTGCTCCATTACCACAAATAACTAGGCTTGGCTGCTACATTGGTGCTTAATGTTTGATGCTTCATGCCAGCATGTGTCTTTAGCCAATCTGACAACAATTTGTCCTGTAAATTTATCCTTCTTGAGGTTCCAAACATCCACAAAATGGTTTAGGAATTATATTTGATGTTGTAATTTTTGCTCTTGAATAGGGGGACAGGCGTCGGGCAAGTCCAGCCCCATTGGATAAAATCGTAATTGACAATGATGCCTTAATCCGAATTATTGAGGACTTCGTACCAATCTGGGACCCGGCACATCCCCACCACAGCAACACAGCGGTGCAGAAGGATTTGTGGGGGAGAATTTACTATCGCATGTACCCCGATCTTGATGATATGTCTCCCAGCCTCTGGGGAGCCACTGGTAAGAGTCATTGACGATGTTAGGCCGACACACAAGTATCTGGTGATGTTGTTGTAGTTGTGACCTTTATTTTGACGGTGTTTGTAATGAAACCTTTTGACTGTAGAAGACAAGATCCATGTGAGGTGGCGTTCCATGAAAGACCGCATCAGGTGTGATGTGCGTGACATGGCCAAATACATGCGGGGGGATGCCGAGAAGCCACCCGTCCGCTACAAATATGCTAGCCAGCTGCGCTACCTGGCAAAGGCCTATGAGGGGCGAGAGTAAGTGTCTGCCAGGGTTGAAATGTGTTCCCTAACGTTTGAGAGGTCAGTACTCATGTTGATAATTGTTCCAAACAGGACACACAGCAACACAACTGTGGTGGACCTGGGCAACACCAGCGCCGAAGAGGAGGAGGTTGAGGCAACCCCGGATGTGGTCGAAGGCACAGAGGCGACAGTAAGACCTGCAGACCACCCACCACCTAAAACCAATGTGCCCCCTGCTGAACCTGCCACTGCCACACTGGCACCACGAGTTACCCGGCCAAGGAGGCGGGCTGGCCGGGATGAGGCCGAAACCATTATCCTTAATGGGTTGGAGCTGGTCCAGGAAGGCTTGGCTCTCCAGAGGGAAATGCTTGAGCACAGGCTGGCTGCTATAGCTAACCAACAACCACAGCGGGATGAGAATCCCTGGCTCAATTTCATCAGAATCTATCTCCCGGATCTGGAACAATTAGGTGCCCGTGATCGGTATGCCTTAATGGCAGATTTACACCACACCATAACTCGTTATTGTGTACCCATCTCCCTGGATGTCACGATCGTCGGAGATGATGAAGGGAAGCCATGATTAGAGGAATGTGTGCGGGATGTGGTTTTTACAACGGGTTGTTGTTGATTTTGTTGTTTCATTGTGACACACACATTTGCCTTTTTTTGTGGAGTAAATTGTTTGGAAAACAGTTGTGGTTTTGGCTGTCCATTATTTTCTTTCACAGAGGCGTTGCCCACACACCTGCGCTCTAATGATTTAGGTCACACCACATTAATAAGGAGAGGGCTGGTGTGTGAGCAAGGCCTCTGTGATGCTCCTTGGAGGGCAGGGGTTGTCACCTCCAGTTTTTAACCATCACATTCTGAAAGGAAAAGAGACACGTCTGACCTTCCCAAGCACATACGACTTTACTCACAACACAAACATAACACACACTGTGTAATGAAGTAGCGCAAACATAAGGGAAAAAAAAACAGCTCAGTAAGGCTAGGTATACAGAAAATAAACATGCCTAATGATGGGCAAAATAATTACAATATTTGTCACGGACTTCAGTGGCCACAAGTGGGGCTCGTACATTGTGGGCTTCTAGGGGCACCAAAGTGGATAACCAGTCGGCAGGATCAACATCGGTGGCCTCTGGAGTGGCAAGATAATTGTGGAGGCATACTGTTGCTTTCACAACACGGTCCACATTGCTGGGTTTCAGCAGAATAGTGGTTAATAAGACACGCCATCTTGTTGCCAATATGCCAAACGCACACTCTACATACTGCCTGGCACGGCCTAAACGCATGTTGTATGTCTGCCGAGCAGGTGTGAGTGTGCGTCTGGCATACGGCTTCATTACATTTCTGTGCGGTTGGAACGCTGCATCCGCTACCAGCACATGAGGGACTAGGGGAGAAGATGTTCCAGGCAATGGCCGTGGTGGTGGTATATTAAAAGACCCACGATACAGTGCCCGCCCCATGGGACTGTCCTGAAAGATGCTTGAATCATGAAATCTGCCATACGCCCCAATATCAACCGCAATGAAGCGGCTATGTGAGTCAGCAATCGCCATAAGAACAATTGAATGGAAGTGCTTGTAATTATAGTAGAGGGACGTACTGTTGGCAGGCTTTTTTATGGCAATATGCTTGCCATCGAGGGCACCCACACAGTTCGGAAAGTTTGCAACCCTTCGAAATTCGGCCGCAGACTCTTGCCACATCGCACAGGTGGGGGATGGCATCACAAGTGGCTGAAGTTTCTGCCACAGCACATCGCAGGTTTGCCTCACAACCCCGCTGATGGTCGACACTCCCATCCGGAACTGAAAATGGAGGGAGACGTATGATTCTCCCGTAGCCAAAAATCTGTAGAGAGAACAAAAACAAACCTTAGTCGGGGACGTTCCTTGTAACATCACAACAGAAAAATGTCAAAAAACAAATGCCGGCAAGATATGCAAACGGAAACATATGCCAAGGAGGATGGCCAGACATATTTTCAGGAACACATGCCACAGAGAGAAATACTGGGCAAGGCTCCTAAATACTTAATCGCCCCTTTACACGCAGCTACAGGTAACAGGTTGACGCCAGGTAACTTGCTGGTTGCAGGGAAATCATGGAGAACTGGTTGTATCTTTTTGCGGTGTACAAATGGAAGATTTCTCCATGATTTCACTGCAACCAGCAAGTTACCTGGAGTCAACCTGTTACCTGTAGCTGCGTGTAAAGGGGCCATAAGGGATGGGACATATATCCCCATTTGAAAACAGGACACAACAGTCAAGTACAACAAGCTGCATGGACACATTGGCAATGGCATAGGCAAATGACTGAAAAATAATCCTTTTTAAGGGCAAAGGGACATCCAAGCCTACAACAGTGCCACACCTGTCTGCAGAATGGTCCACATTACATCCTTACCAAATGAAGAAATAAAAACAGACCGAGCCCACACAACAGTGGTGCCAATATTTACTGCTTATGCCCACAAACCTTCAAGCTCAGCAGTGAAGCACAGGTGTGTGTGTGCATGTCGTTTAACCCCACCTAGCCTGGCCTACACAATGTGTATCCTGGTAAGCAGGGCATGAGGCTGGGTGCCTACTGAGGGGTTAGTGCCAGCACACAGGAATAAGGGAGTTGCAGGTTTTGCCCGAGCCCTCGGCATAAGCGCCCACAAGGCAGGCTGCTGGATGACCTGACTACGACGATACACATTGTTTAACCAGGCTCTGTCTACATTACACGCACACACGCACCTGCGCTTCAATCTGACTAATGACAGGATTTAGGGTATGTGCACGCTGGGAGTTTTGTGAGCTGCTTTTAGTGCTTTCCGCCACCGTTGTCCGCTGAGTTTAATGTTAATGTATGTTAATCGTAACCACCGGTTGGCTTAACATGCTAATCAAGGGATTTCAGAAAACGCTGGGCACATTAGACCTTTTGATTTCATTTCTCCTTTCCACTTTCTTAACCGGTTTACAAACGGTTGACAAGAATATAGCATGTGACTTCGTTTTTCCAGCGTGTCTAGCCTACAAGTGGCCAAAAACCAGTAGCCTAGAAACTCGCTTTGAAAACGAGGGACAATGCTCTTATCTACTCAGGTTTTGGGACGGTCTGCAATGATGCAGAACCTTCCAATGTGCACATACCCTTAGGGCACAAGCAATCACAACAGCACATGTATGTGTGTAAGGGCGGACTACATGGTAGCACATGGGCAAATGGCCATTCAGGACACATCCAAACATACATGAGACATAAGGGTCCACAAAAATTACCTGAGTGTGACTACCAGTCTTTCCTCTGGGGATATGGCTGGCCGCCAATGGGTGTCTTGGCAGGTGATGTCAGGGCCCACAAGTTCCAGCAGATGGTCGAACTGGGCAATTGTCATGCGGAGATACCGCTTGAACTTGTGTGGGAAGCGCCGGAGTTGGGGAAATAAGACACGGTATGCTCCATGTTGAGCCCGCAGAAGATTTACTTCATGCACCCACAAACGGGGCCGGCGAGCCTGACGAAGGTGACGTCGCCGCACAGCAACGTAGCGCATCCGCAGCAGCAACACATCCATTTCCAGGTAGAGCAAATCCATGGCTTGACTCAACAGAAGCAAAGTGTTCCTTAAGGAAGGTGCTCTACCCCCCCAAGTGACCAGCTGGATTTATGTAGTGTGAGGGGTGTGGCTAAACATGATTATTAAGTGAAGACTTGTGGGAAGAAATCATTTTGGCCCCAAATCACAAAAACGCATGCGTTAACGCAACCACTATTAGGTATCCATGCGTTAACGCACGCGTTTTTAAAAACGCACCCAGGGTTCCACAATGGCCAAAAATGAACAAAAAACCACTTTACAAAAATGCATGCGTTTTAAACATGCTGGAAAATTGCATGGAAAAACGCAAATTGAGTGTGAACAATGCCATTATTGGGTCCAATCTCTACCCCAGCATTGATAGCAGTTTACCGTCTATATGCAATGTACACAGAGCGCTGTGTTGTGGGCCAGGTTTCCTTTCTGAGCTTTGCTACATGTCACATCTAGCAAAAATGGAAACTTTCACATCTAGGTGAGTGGCGCTGCAGGAATGAAGAGCCTTAGGATTCAAAAATCATTTTTCATTAATGTGAACATGTTTTATACATGGTTTTAAAACCATAGAAGAGCAGTGGTATTAATAAAAACTTTCAAAATCCAAAGCCTCTTTATTCACACAGCGCAGTCCACCTAGAAATTAGTTTCCATTTTTGCCATTTATATCTGTAAGAGCCCATCCTCCAGTCACTGACAGCAGCGGCAGCACTCTCTGCTTTTATAGGTGTTATGCCTCCACACAACACCTTCAGGTGAGCGCTACTATTTCTTAGGCTGGTTTCACATTGCGATTTTGGAGCATCTGTGGCTGTCCGTTGTAAAATCCGATCCGATTTGGTCCCCATTTTATCCTATGAGGATCAGATCGGATTTGGCCTAATTGCCAACCGATTTTGTGGGATCCGATTTGTGTCCGATTTTTTTGCTGTGCCCAAAATCGGACACTGCTCCAATTTTGGGCACAGAAAAAAATTGGATACAAATCGGATCTGACAAAATCAGATGGCAATTAGGCCAAATCCGTTCCGATCCTCGGACTTCAACATGGGGGCCAATGGAGCATGGGTCCGAGAAAAGACAGGATTGTTTCTTGAACCCGATTTTAGTGTACTGAGCATGCTCAGTACACTAAAACTGCTCCTAACCATCTAATTTCACTTCCGAAATGTATATATATACATTGTGGAAGCGAAATTAAGTAAAAGAAATGATTAAAAATAAAAAAATCTCTATGCTCACCTATCTGGGATCCACCAATGGCTCCAGCAAGCTGCGGTGTGACTACAGGACCTATTATAATGTCACATCCCTATCAGCTGATCGGGTCACATGACCGATTACCGCAGTAACTGCGGTCAAGTGACCCAATGACATTGCCAGGTTGTGACGTCACGGCAGGTCCTGTGCTCACACCGCAGCTTGCTGGAGCCATCGGTGGATCCCGGACAGGTGTGCATAGATATTTTTTTATTTTTAACCCTTTCTTTTACTACATTTCACTTACACTATACATACATTGTGGAAGTGGAGGGGCCCCGCACAGCTCTTTTTGTGTCCGGACCCGTGATAGTCACGGACCCGAACACAGAAAAGGTCACCTCCTGTGGTGTCAGTTCCTGTCTGAGGGGTCCTACAATAAGTAGGATCCCATGGACAGGAAAAATATGCAATGTGAACCCAGCCTTAGTTATACATCATTAAAATCATGGTTTATTTTCCTATATTATACTGCTCTTAGAGGAGGCAGCAAAAAAGTGGTAAAGGTTTCCATTAAAGGGGTTGTCCGGACTATTTGGATAATTTCTATGTGTTTCCAGGCTGCAGATTGATAGTTTGTAATATACAGTTAGGGCCATAAATATTTGGACAGTGACACAATTTTCGTGAGTTGGGCTCTGCATGCCACCACATTGGATTTGAAATGAAACCTCTACAAAAGAATTCAAGTGCAGATTGTAACGTTTAATTTGAAGGGTTGAACAAAAATATCTGATAGAAAATGTAGGAATTGTACACATTTCTTTACAAACACTCCACATTTTAGGAGGTCAAAAGTAATTGGACAAATAAACATAACCCAAACAAAATATTTTTATTTTCAATATTTTGTTGCGAATCCTTTGGAGGCAATCACTGCCTTAAGTCTGGAACCCATGGACATCACCAAACGCTGGGTTTGCTCCTTCTTAATGCTTTGCCAGGCCTTTACAGCCGCAGCCTTCAGGTCTTGCTTGTTTGTGGGTCTTTCCGTCTTAAGTCTGGATTTGAGCAAGTGAAATGCATGCTCAATTGGGTTAAGATCTGGTGATTGACTTGGCCATTGCAGAATGTTCCACTTTTTTGCACTCATGAACTCCTGGGTAGCTTTGGCTGTATGCTTGGGGTCATTGTCCATCTGTACTATGAAGCGCCGTCCAATCAACTTTGCAGCATTTGGCTGAATCTGGGCTGAAAGTGTATTCCGGTACACTTCAGAATTCATCCGGCTACTCTTGTCTGCTGTTATGTCATCAATAAACACAAGTGACCCAGTGCCATTGAAAGCCATGCATGCCCATGCCATCACGTTGCCTCCACCATGTTTTACAGAGGATGTGGTGTGCCTTGGATCATGTGCCGTTCCCTTTCTTCTCCAAACTTTTTTCTTCCCATCATTCTGGTACAGGTTGATCTTTGTCTCATCTGTCCATAGAATACTTTTCCAGAACTGAGCTGGCTTCTTGAGGTGTTTTTCAGCAAATTTAGCTCTGGCCTGTCTATTTTTGGAATTGATGAATGGTTTGCATCTAGATTAGGGATGAGCGAGTCTACTCGCTAGGACTCGTTACTCGGCGATTCTTAAGGGACTCGCTGGACTCGGGAATCGGCGAGTCTTTTAGCGAATACTCGCTCAGTAACGAGTCCAATGCAAGTGAATGGCAATCTTAGTTTTGTCATAGTTTACTTTCTCTCACTCGCTAGACTCGCTAGACTCGCTCTATCACATCGCTATATAGCTTGAATCTCCCCAAACAGCAGCGAGTCTGAGCGAGTCTACGAGTCCGAATCCTAGCGAGTCTGCGATTCCGAGTCCTGTATTCTCTATTCGGGACTCGCGAATCCAGAATCTTTTATGTTACTAGTCAGCATTGCGTGTTAGGTCAGAAAACTTGTGAAGATAGCCAATCATAGTCAGTAATGGCATAGCAGTTTTGGTTGTGTCAGGACTATGATTGGCTGCTGTCCATCGTGATGCCTATGTCATCTATGACAAGGCAAGGCAGTATATAAGGCTTGCCCCCGCCATTTTGGGCACATTGCTGAGAAGAGCTGACCTAGTGCAGGGAGACTTGGAGCAGATCTAGGGACAGTTAGGCAGTGTAGGAGTCACATATAACCCAAAAGTTCTTTTCAGAACTAACAGGACGCAGTGTAGGAGTCAAGATTCCTCACACATAACCCAAAAGTTCTTTTCAGAACTACCAGGACGGAGGATTGCTGTACAGGACTGTAAGGAAGGGAGATAGGAGCAGCCTTACAGTGAATCCAGCACCATCCTCAGAGCTTAGTTCACCCAGCTTTCCGCAGAGCTGTAATCCTAAGCTTTTTCTTATTTTTGGCACTAGTCTACCAAATAATTTTGGTGCCATTTTTCCACAAAAAATTTCCTGTGCCAGTGCGTAGCTGTACGGTGTCCTGCCTGCAGCTCGCACGGTACTTGTAAACTTGCACGCAGCCAGCACCGCAGCCTAAGTGTGCCTGGTTGTGCGTACTAAACAATTTTTTCCTGTGCCAGTGCGTAGCTGTACGGTGTCCTGCCTGCAGCTCGCACGGTACTTGTAAACTTGCACGCAGCCAGCACCGCAGCCTAAGTGTGCCTGGTTGTGCGTACTAAACAATTTTTTCCTGTGCCAGTGCGTAGCTGTACGGTGTCCTGCCTGCAGCTCGCACGGTACTTGTAAACTTGCACGCAGCCAGCACCGCAGCCTAAGTGTGCCTGGTTCTGCGTACTAAACAATTTTTTCCTGTGCCAGTGCGTAGCTGTACGGTGTCCTGCCTGCAGCTCGCACGGTACTTGTAAACTTGCACGCAGCCAGCACCGCAGCCTAAGTGTGCCTGGTTGTGCGTACTAAACAATTTTTTCCTGTGCCAGTGCGTAGCTGTACGGTGTCCTGCCTGCAGCTCGCACGGTACTTGTAAACTTGCACGCAGCCAGCACCGCAGCCTAAGTGTGCCTGGTTGTGCGTACTAAACAATTTTTTCCTGTGCCAGTGCGTAGCTGTACGGTGTCCTGCCTGCAGCTCGCACGGTACTTGTAAACTTGCACGCAGCCAGCACCGCAGCCTAAGTGTGCCTGGTTCTGCGTACTAAACAATTTTTTCCTGTGCCAGTGCGTAGCTGTACGGTGTCCTGCCTGCAGCTCGCACGGTACTTGTAAACTTGCACGCAGCCAGCACCGCAGCCTAAGTGTGCCTGGTTGTGCGTACTAAACAATTTTTTCCTGTGCCAGTGCGTAGCTGTACGGTGTCCTGCCTGCAGCTCGCACGGTACTTGTAAACTTGCACGCAGCCAGCACCGCAGCCTAAGTGTGCCTGGTTGTGCGTACTAAACAATTTTTTCCTGTGCCAGTGCGTAGCTGTACGGTGTCCTGCCTGCAGCTCGCACGGTACTTGTAAACTTGCACGCAGCCAGCACCGCAGCCTAAGTGTGCCTGGTTCTGCGTACTAAACAATTTTTTCCTGTGCCAGTGCGTAGCTGTACGGTGTCCTGCCTGCAGCTCGCACGGTACTTGTAAACTTGCACGCAGCCAGCACCGCAGCCTAAGTGTGCCTGGTTGTGCGTACTAAACAATTTTTTCCTGTGCCAGTGCGTAGCTGTACGGTGTCCTGCCTGCAGCTCGCACGGTACTTGTAAACTTGCACGCAGCCAGCACCGCAGCCTAAGTGTGCCTGGTTGTGCGTACTAAACAATTTTTTCCTGTGCCAGTGCGTAGCTGTACGGTGTCCTGCCTGCAGCTCGCACGGTACTTGTAAACTTGCACGCAGCCAGCACCGCAGCCTAAGTGTGCCTGGTTCTGCGTACTAAACAATTTTTTCCTGTGCCAGTGCGTAGCTGTACGGTGTCCTGCCTGCAGCTCGCACGGTACTTGTAAACTTGCACGCAGCCAGCACCGCAGCCTAAGTGTGCCTGGTTGTGCGTACTAAACAATTTTTTCCTGTGCCAGTGTGTAGCTGTACGGTGTCCTGCCTGCAGCTCGCACGGTACTTGTAAACTTGCACGCAGCCAGCACCGCAGCCTAAGTGTGCCTGGTTCTGCGTACTAAACAATTTTTTCCTGTGCCAGTGCGTAGCTGTACGGTGTCCTGCCTGCAGCTCGCACGGTACCTTCCATCTCTCTAAAAATATCTTAGCCTCTAGTGTGTACCTTTCACGAAATAGTACCTGCTACTTGTTTTACAAGCCCCCAGAAAGCCACCAGAAATTACAAAATGTCACACAAAAAACCAAATCCCAAAAAAAGTCTTGCTAAGGGACAGGGACGAGGTACAGGCATTGGTAGTCGTGGCCAACTATCCACCAGTTCGGGCAGACAGACGAGGATTGATCGATCGTTCCTCCTGTCTAACTTTCCCCGTCAGGAAAGTAAACGAGTATTGAGGCCGGAAGACGAACAGCATCTAACGTCTTGGCTGGCAGACAAGACCTCAACAACAGGTTCTTGCAGCACTCAAGGTTCCTTGAGCACTGTATCTACTGTTGGTACATACCATGCTGGGTCATCTAATCCACAACCTCTTCACAGTTCCTCAGACCAACAGCAGCCCCATGAAAATGTTGACACAGACATGGGTCACTCAGATGACTTATTTGGTACATATAATCCTTTACATGAATCCGGTTTGCCAGACTCCGTAGTAGATGAGATACTTGATGAAGAATTGTCCATTCATGGACAAGTTTTAGAGACACCCCGGCCACATGAACGTGTCTTTCAGCAAAGTCTTAGACCGTCTCAGGAGTTGGAGGATGATGATGATGAGACAGTGACACACTTGTCATCTGGGGAGCAAAATCTATCTTGTTATCGGGAAGATTTAGAAGAGGAAGGGGTTGATGATGAGACAACTGATCCCACGTGGAATGTTGCGATGCAGAGCCAGCAGAGCAGCACGGAGGAAGAAAGTGTGTATGTCCCACCAACAAAGGCAGCAAGGCCGACTCCTCCCACCAGAACTCAAAGAGTCACCACTGTTGCCCAAAATGTGTCCACTGTGGCTCAAAATTTGTCAACTGTTGGACAAAATGTCTCAAATGTGGGCCTCAGTAATCCCTCAGGGAGTACAGTCAAGCCTAGAGGTCGGTCAGCCACTGTGTGGAAATTTTTTAAAGATGGGCCTTCTCAAGAAAATGTGGTCATCTGTACCATCTGCCATGCAAGGCTCAGCAGAGGCCACGGGAAAGGAAACCAGAGCACCAGCAGTATGCGGAAGCACATGGCTGGTCAGCACCCTATTCAGTGGTCAAAAGTGCTGCCTTCCACAACAGTGTCATCTGACCCAAAGACTGCGACGGTAACTCAGATACGTCCGTCACAATCAAGTGTTGCTGAAGCTGGTCCAGCTCATATGTACTCATCACAAGCAGCGGTTGCAGAGAGACTGAACACGAGTGCAGACAGTTCTCGGTCAGCAACATCGTTACAGTTATCAGTGACACAGCTGTACGAAAGGAAGCAGAAATACCACTCTTCCCACCCATTAGCCAAAAAAATAAATGCCCAGATAGCTAAGTTGTTAGCAGTCGAGATGTTGCCGTTTAGGCTTGTGGGTACAGACTCTTTCCGTGAGCTTTTGGCTGTGGCAGTACCACGCTACTCGGTTCCAAGCCGCCACTACTTTTCACGTTGTGCCGTCCCCGCGTTACATGAGCATGTCATTAACAACCTCAAGCGTGCCCTCACCAACGCTGTAACCGGGAAAGTACACCTTACTACGGACACGTGGACAAGCAGTTCAGGACAGGGCCGGTACATCTCGCTCACCGCGCATTGGATCAACGTTGTGGAGAGTGTGCCAAACGATGTTAGTGTTACATCAAACATCCTACCCACGCCACGGATAGCTGGCACAACCTCATTCAGGGTCTCTGCATCATCCTATATGTCCACTACCCCATCTTCCGCTTCCTCGACCAATCCTCAATTGCCCTCAACATCACGGCCAAGTTGGGAGGTTTGCTGCAGTGCTTCAGCAAGACGCCAACAGGCTCTGCTGAAGCTGATCTGTTTAGGTCACACACCGCACACTGCAGTAGAGCTGTTGAAAGGTCTGAAGGAACAGACAGATGAGTGGCTATCCCCACTCCAACTCCAGACCGGTCTCGTGGTGAGCGACAATGGTCGTAACCTAGTGGCTGCACTAAAGCTCGGAAACCTTGTGCACGTGCCTTGCATGGCTCACGTGCTGAATCTGGTAGTGCAGAAATTCCTGCGTACATACCCAGAGCTATGTGACCTACTGGAGAAGGTGCGTCGACTTTGTGCACATTTTCGTCATTCGTCAACAGCGGTTGGAAAACTTTCATTGCTTCAAAAGCAATTGAATTTGCCCAACCACAGACTCATTTGTGACATGCCGACACGATGGAACTCTACATTCCATATGTTATCGAGGATCAATGAGCAGCAGAGGGCAATATCCGAGTATCAGTTGCAACATGCCCGTCAGACCGGCAGTCAGCCACGACATATTAGTACAATGGAGTGGGTGTGGATCGCTGACACATCTGAGGTTCTTGATAATTTTGACTACTGCACAAAACTGGTGAGCGGTGATCAGTCCATCATCAGTGTCACTATACCCATGCTGTGTCTGCTGAAAGAGTCCCTCATTAATCAGAAAAATGAAGCATTGAGAGCCCAGCAGATGGCTATGGAGCCAGATTTAAACAGCGCAGTACCTAGCCAGCAAAGCCAGTATGACCAGGCAACAATGGCTCCTGAGGAGGAACAGGAGCAAGACTATGAAGAGGATTCATTTTTTGTTGGTGCCGATGTCAACCCAGATGGTACTCAGAACCCCAGCTTTGTGTCTGTCCACCATGGGTGGCCTGGAGAGGAGGAGGCGGAGACAGACTTTGCGGATACAATGGGTATTGAACATCGTTCTGAGGACACTGAAGACATGACTCTATGCAGCTTAGGACACATGGCTGACTTCATGTTGACTTGTCTGCTAGAAGACCCACGAGTGATTAACATATTGCACAACGACCTCTACTGGTTGGCCACCTTTCTGGACCCACGTTATAAAGATAAATTCACCTCACTGCTGTTTCAGTCACCACGTGGCTTGACAATTGACTATTTCAAGAGTGTTCTTGTGGAAAATATGCTTCGAATATCACCGTCAGACAACACTCTGCCCATAGTTAGCAACTCTGTGCAACAGCAGCCTTTGGTCGGGGCACAATCATCCACGCTGTCCAGAAGAGATGCTGGAAAGATGTCCGCAAAGTGGGCTATGTTCAATAAGCCATCGAACCTGCAGCGCCATGTTGCTCCAGTAACCATCTCTCGGAGACAGAAACTTACCAACATGGTACAAGAATACTTAAGTGACAGTACCTGCTTCCTGACTGATGCCGCAGTCCCGTTTAATTACTGGGTCTCCAAGCTCCACACTTGGACCGAGCTCTCGTTGTATGCCTTGGAGGTGCTGGCATGCCCTGCAGCTAGTGTGACATCAGAGCGGGTTTTCAGTGCCGCTGGGGGTATCATAACTGATACCAGGACACGTCTTACTCCAGAGAATGCAGACAGGCTTACTCTAATTAAGTTTAATAGGAACTGGATTTCACAAGACTTCTTGAGCCCTGAAGACGACAGTACTCAGAGCTGAAGTGCCACGTTCAACATCAATATGATATAATTAATCATTGTATTATATTGTGTCTTTTTGGTACAAGCAGTATGTCCAAGACCAGTAACGATTTGCGTAACCATGTTCCTGCAACCTGGTAATGAGGCTGCTTCATCTTAAACCAACACTACACCTTAACTTCGGTTTCATTAACCATCACAACACCTTTTCACAAGGAATCAACCTTTATTTTCTGTTAGCAAACATTTAACAGCCCCTTGGGCTAATTTTTGGAAACACCCAGCCTAACAAGCTGATCATGGCCCTTAGGCCTGCATTTACACTAAAAATGCAAAACAGCCCCTTGGGCTAATTTTTGGAAACACCCAGCTTAACAAGCTGATCATGGCCCTTAGGCCTGCATTTATACCCAAAAAGCAAAACAGCCCCTTGGGCTAATTTTTGGAAACACCCAGCCTAACAAGCTGATCATGGCCCTTAGGCCTGCATTTACACTAAAAATGCCAAACAGCCCCTTGGGCTAATTTTTTGAAACACCCAGCCTAACAAGCTGAACATGGCCCTTAGGCCTGCATTTATACCCAAAATGCCAAACAGCCCCTTGGGCTAATTTTTGGAAACACCCAGCCTAACAAGCTGAACATGGCCATTAGGCCTGCATTTATACCCAAAATGCAAAACAGCCCTTGGGCTAATTTTTGGAAACACCCAGCCTAAGAGGCTTATCATGGCCCTTAGGCCTGCATTTACACTAAAAATGCCAAACAGCCCCTTGGGCTAATTTTTGGAAACACCCAGCCTAACAAGCTGAACATGGCCATTAGGCCTGCATTTATACCCAAAATGCAAAACAGCCCCTTGGGCTAATTTTTGGAAACACCCAGCCTAAGAGGCTTATCATGGCCCTTAGGCCTGCATTTACACTAAAAATGCCAAACAGCCCCTTGGGCTAATTTTTGGAAACACCCAGCCTAACAAGCTGAACATGGCCATTAGGCCTGCATTTATACCCAAAATGCCAAACAGCCCCTTGGGCTAATTTTTGGAAACACCCAGCCTAAGAGGCTTATCATGGCCCTTAGGCCTGCATTTACACTAAAAATGCCAAACAGCCCCTTGGGCTAATTTTTGGAAACACCCAGCCTAACAAGCTGAACATGGCCCTTAGGCCTGCATTTATACCCAAAATGCCAAACAGCCCCTTGGGCTAATTTTTGGAAACACCCAGCCTAACAAGCTGAACATGGCCCTTAGGCCTGCATTTATACCCAAAATGCAAAACAGCCCCTTGGGCTAATTTTTCCAGGCACCAAGCCTATGCCTCCATCGTGGGCATTGCATGTACTATGCTCCTAGTACAAGCAATTCTATTGTATGGGCCAAGCACCCTGCTTTCTGAAAAAAATGTATATGAAGCCCCTTCAGCTAATTTTTTTAGGCAACAAGCCTATGCTTGCATCGTGGGCATTGCTTGGACTATCATCCTGCTGGAGCCTGGAGAAAGGTCCCACTGTACGCTCTGTAGAAAACGCGTAGACGCGATGTGTAGCAGGTAGATGTCCCAGCCTCTCACATGTGTGTTCCTAGTGTTGTTGCCATAGCGAGGCATTAAGTAACCCCCCAAACACAGGCACTGTTTATTTGTCAGCAACATTTGTCTGTGGAGTCATGATTTTACACTTAGTAACCAAGGTGACTTCATGCTCCATGCGGTCCGTAAAGTACTTGCTAATGATGCTCTCTCTCCCCTGTCCTCCACGCCAAATGTCTCGGGGTAATCCTTGACTCATCCCTCTCCTTCAAGCCCACCTCTAGTTCCTAACCAAGTCCCTGTCACTCCAACTCAAAAATATTTCAAGAATTTGCTCGTTACTCAACCCTGACACAGCTAAAACACTCATTAATGCCCTCATCATCTCACACCTTGACTACTGGAACCTCCTTCGCACAGGCCTCCCTGCCAACTCTCTTGCACCTCTCCAATGTATACTAAACTCTGCTGCCCGACTAATCCATCTGTCCTCACGCTACTCACCTGTCTACACCCACTGCCAAGCCCTTCACTGGGTCCCCGCCCCACAGAGAGCTCACTTTAAAACACTGATCATGACATTCAAAGCCTTACACAACCTATCCCCACCATACATCTCCGACATGATCTCCCGATACCATCCCTCACGCTACCTGCGTTCATCCAAAGAACTTCTCCGACACTCCCCCCTCATCTCCTCTTCCCACAACCGCATACAGGATTTCTCCCGGGCATCAACCATGCTCTGTAACTCGCTGCCCCACCTCATCACTCACTCGCCTACCCTGGGAACCTTCAAGAAACACCTAAAGACTCACCTCTTCCGACAGGCCTACAACCTGCCATGACCCCCCCCTACACGCCCCACGACCGACACCTTCCCCACCCTATTGTATCCCCACCCACCCCTCGTTGAATGTGAGCCCACGCGTACAGGGTCCTCTCCTGTTGTACCTCTATGACCTTATTGTCTATGTTTATTGTACTTCTCCTTGTGTACCTTATCCTCATGTAAAGCGCCATGGAACCTATCGGTGCTATATAAATAAATAATAATTATAATGATGATGACTTTAAGCCCACCCACAAAACAACCTACACATCCTTTCCCTGAAAAAAGACAGACACAAAGCAGTTTTTGTAAACTGGGTATTATTCCGCCATAATGGTAAAAATGTCAGAATTTTTTTTTTTTTTTTTTTTTTTTTTTGGTACAACTTTGTAAACAGGAAAATATAAGAAATAATAACAATGAAATTGTGCAATGCACATGAACACAAAATAAAAAAAAAAAAAAAAAGGGGTCTACAGCTGCTGGTAGGTTGCCGCATCCTCCGGCCTTGCCAGTAAAGTGACACCATCACCCTGGTCCTGCAAGAGGTCAAGGGCCCCATGAATGGCCTCCGGCAACCCTTGAGGGTGGATCCTCTGGGCCGGTGTGGGGAAAAATGGTAGGTCCCTGTTAGGTGGCCATTGTGGAATGGTAGGTACAGGCCTCTGTGGTGGCACATGGCTGTCCCGGGGTGTGGGCCTGTCTTGTAGGTTGTAGTGTCTGAGTTGCCACCCCTCCAAAAAATTGAAAACCTCACCTGGGTGGTTTGGTGGGCGACTGGCGTCAAGCACAATCTGTAATGCTGACCTTGCCCGCAGTAGCCTGTGAAATGGAATTTCATCCAGGAATGGTATCAGACTGTGGGCAAAGTCAGCATTACTTTGTGCACGCCGTCTATTAGGTGACCCCGGGATCAGACCATGGCTGGTGTGAGGTGGGCATCCAGGTTCCTCCTCTTGCGGCCGGACATGCCCCAAAGCTGGGGTTGGTGCTGGTGGCGGCGGTGGTGGTGTTGGTGCTGGTGGCGGCGGTGGTGGTGTTGGTTCTGGTGGCGGCGGTGGTGGTGTTGCTGCTGCTGGTGGCGGCGGTGGTGGTGGTGCTGGTGCTGGTGGCGGCGGTGGTGGTGTTGCTGCTGCTGGTGGCGGCAGTGGTGGTGGTGCTGGTGCTGGTGGCGGCGGTGGTGGTGGTGTTGGTGGTGCTGGTGGCGGCGGCGGTGGTGGTGGCGCCGGCCGTGGTGGTGGTGGTGGGTGTTCTCCACGCCGCCTTCTGTTTGGCGGTGGAGGGTTCACAGCACGCCGCCCTCTGTAGTAAGCTTCTCTGTGGGTAAAGTAAAAAAAAATTTGGTGAATGCATTGCATTTGGAAACAAAAACATAGGTCAAACATTAAGTTGCACGCTTTTTAGACTCTGTGTATCTGTGTATTATTAATCAGATATTTGTTATTATTATGAAAGAATAACCAACTGTACATAACATAAAGGAATACGTGACTTTCTTTGCTAATTCCATACTAATACATAATTTTTCACCCCCTGATTAACACCCACCCCCCCCCCATCCCATCTAATCTAGACGATCAATAACACCAATGGTTCACATGAAAAAAAAAAAGTCCCCCTGACTTCACTTTTTACTTGACATACTTAATTCACAAAACTTTTAGCTTATATCATCTATATAAAGCAGGGAAGGGGTTGAAAGGTATACAATATATATATATATAATCTATTTATATAATCGGGAGTTTGAAATTCCGGCACTGTAGCCTAATCCCAAACTCCTTAGCGTCACTGCGAGCGGAGACGCGTATGCGCCTTCGCGAGCCGCAGACGCTTAACTCACACAGCCGCTATAGCGTTTTCTCTAGCGGCCTCGCGCCCTCCGCTCACAGCAAGACCTGCGCCCCTCACAGCGCCCAATCCGCCCCGGCATGCTGGCATTTGTACTTCCCCCGTCTGTGCACCCACAGGTCTTAGCAGATCACTGATGCTTACAGCGGGGGGGGACAACACAGACAATCAAATCAGGAGGAGGTCAGTGTCAGGAGGAGATGACAGACGCCCGCCGGGGCCTGTGACACTGCAGAGGTCACAGCGGGGCTGTGTGTGCGGACAACGGGGAGGCCGGGGTCTACGGACGTACCGGACACGTCCTCTGCTCCTGGAGATGTGCCGCGGTTCCGCGCTCGCAGCGTATCTGACGCTGGAGCCGCGCTCACCACGCCCACACCACGCCCTCTGCCAAACAACCCACACCTCTCACTAACCTCCTGCAGCTAACCACACCCCATGTTTACCTTTGCCATGATGTCATTTAGCTGCGGCCGCTATCTTTAATAAGGTCAGAAATGATGGCAGTAATCGGATCTCTGCTCCCTCTAGCACGCCCCAACACTGTAGCACCATCTATTAACCCTATTCTCATCACCTATATACTCTGCTACCCACTGAGCCGCCTGTATACTCTGCTACCCACAGACCCGCCTGTATACTCTGCTACCCACAGACCCACCTGTATACTCTGCTACCCACAGACCCGCCTGTATACTCTGCTACCTCAGACCCGCCTGTATACTCTGCTACCCACAGACCCGCCTGTATTCTCTGCTACCCACAGACCCGCCTGTATACTCTGCTACCCACAGACCCGCCTGTATACTCTGCTACCCACAGAGCCGTCTTTATACTCTGCTACCTCAGACCCGCCTGTATACTCTGCTACCCACAGACCCGCCTGTATACTCTGCTACCCACAGACCCGCCTGTATACTCTGCTACCCACAGACCCGCCTGTATACTCTGCTACCCACAGACCCACCTGTATACTCTGCTACCCACAGACCCGCCTGTATACTCTGCTACCTCAGACCCGCCTGTATACTCTGCTACCCACAGACCCGCCTGTATACTCTGCTACCCACAGACCCGCCTGTATACTCTGCTACCCACAGACCCGCCTGTATACTCTGCTACCCACAGAGCCGTCTTTATACTCTGCTACCTCAGACCCGCCTGTATACTCTGCTACCCACAGAGCCGCCTGTATACTCTGCTACCCACAGACCCGCCTGTATACTCTGCTACCCACAGACCCGCCTGTATACTCTGCTACCCACAGAGCCGTCTTTATACTCTGCTACCTCAGACCCGCCTGTATACTCTGCTACCCACAGACCCGCCTGTATACTCTGCTACCTCAGACCCGCCTGTATACTCTGCTACCCACAGAGCCAAAATGGAAACTAATGTATATATTTATAAATAATACTAAATGTACACAACAGTGCTGCAGATACATACCTTGGCATAGCGGCCACCGGGTGAAGGAAGGACAGCCGGTCATAAAAGTGGTAGTGGTTGAGCAATGGAGCGGCTCCCGGTTGTCTCTCTGAGTACTGCCGGTACTGCTTCTTATGCTGGTCCCGGCAGCTCCTCCACCGTTTTTTAAGATGGTCAACTGTGAAATGATTTGAAACCGGCTTTAGAGATGTGTAATATTTGAAAAAACAAAAGTATGTGT
Source organism: Allobates femoralis (assembly GCA_033576535.1). NCBI lineage: Eukaryota > Metazoa > Chordata > Amphibia > Anura > Aromobatidae > Allobates > Allobates femoralis. Next base: position 91,586,421 of record JARQOC010000006.1, read on the forward strand.
ACAAATCAACAATAACATTTTATTCATTTTGTGTGTGTAATGTGTATACAAGGCACAGTGACACGACAGTGTGGAACATCATCAACAGCATTACGGACATTGAGCTCACGTGGCCACAATCACAAATGAGGCAGGACACATGTCAACGCATAGAGAATGTAATAGTGCGGGCACCAGACTCTGGTCATTAGTGGTATTTATATACACCCAACCCCTTGGCCGAAAGAGCCAGGAGGATAAGACATTAAACTCATTGTACTGTTGTGACCCCATCCAAATATAGGCAACTATGCGGTGGAGCATGATAACACATTCAGGGTCCTGTATACCCTGCTATGGGGGCCCTGTATTCCCACTGCTGGGGGCCCTGTAAACCCACTGGGCCACTGTCTACCCACTGCTGGGGGCCCTGTATACCCACTGCTGGGGGGGCCTGTACACACACTGAGGGCCCTGTATACAGGGACTGACTGGCACCCTACAGTTTGGGTCGCAACCCTCCCTCACTGGCCCGACACAGGTGAGGACGGGGGGTGGGGGGGGGGTGATGACTGGCGGCCGCCTCACAGTCACCGCAGCTCCCGCATTATCCTATGGCTCGCTCCCAGCCGCAGCCTCGCGCTCCTCACAGCCGCTCGCTAACAGTCGCAGCCGCACGCCACTCACAGACGCTCACTCCCGGACGCAGCCGCGTGCTGATGACGTCATGGCGCGGCCAGGAGCTTCCGTTTCCGCCTGCTGCTTCAGGGACATGCGGATTATTCATGCTCCTGCAGCCGCATGACCCGTGGCACCTGGGCCAGTCCGCCCCTGCCTGTATACGACAATATGGGGGCATGTATACCCAGCTGGGGGCCTGTATACTCTGCAGGGGGAGGTGTATACTCTGCTGGGGGGCTGTCTACCAGTGATAGCCGCTGTATACCAGGATGGCGGTGAATATGTTTTCATAGTTTTTCGGGCAAAAATAGGGGGGTCGGCTTATACACGGGTCGGCTTATACACGAGTATATATACAGTAAATGCAATATATAACGTGTGAACTCATTTAACTTACTTAGATTGCTCTGTTCCTCATGGTCACTCCGATGGAACGCAGGGAACATCTCTTGGGCGATCTCTCTCCAGGCTGTATTAATAAGGGTCGTATCCCCATACTCAGGATCTGTAGGGAGCCATAGAAATGGACGAGCCTCCACAAGTGCAATAAGACGCAGCGTGTTCACCATGCCACGTCCTGCTGCCATGATTGCACTGATGAATGGATCGCTCTGTGTGTGCGCCTGTCAGCGCGACTCGCTTCCTGTTTCCTTAAACCATAGTGTGTGCTGGAGAATCCCTTCCCTCGCATCATCGGCTACAAGCCTCAAAATAAGAGAAAAACCAGCGAGTTTGGACTCGCACACTTTCAGAGACACATCAGCGAGTTGTAAATGTCATTATTCGCTATTACTCGGGTCCCTATTCATTAACATTGGACTCGCTGGACTCGCAACGAGTCCCGAGTCCTTGACTCGGACTCGTTGGGGTCTTGCGATTCCGAGTCTTTTCGGACTCGCTCATCCCTAATCTAGATGTGAACCCTTTGTATCTACTGTCATGGAGTCTTCTCTTTACTGTTGACTTAGAGACAGATACACCTACTTCACTGAGAGTGTTCTGGACTTCAGTTGATGTTGTGAACGGGTTCTTCTTCACCAAATAAAGTATGCGGCGATCATCCACCACTGTTGTCATCTGTGGACGCCCAGGCCTTTTAGAGTTCCCAAGCTCACCAGTCAATTCCTTTTTTCTCAGAATGTACCCAACTATTGATTTTGCTACTCCAAGCATGTCTGCTATCTCTCTGATGGATTTTTTCTTTTTTTTTAGCCTCAGGATGTTCTGCTTCACCTCAATTGAGAGTTCCTTTGACCGCATGTTGTCTGGTCACAGCAACAGCTTCCAAATGCAAAACCACACACCTGGAATCCACCCCTGACCTTTTAACTACTTCATTGATTACAGGTTAACGAGGGAGACGCCTTCAGAGTTAATTGCAGCCCTTAGAGTCCATTGTTCAATTACTTTTGGTCCCTTAAAAAAGAGGAGGCTATGCATTACAGAGCTATGATTCCTAAACCCTTTCTCCGATTTGGATGTGGAAACTCTCATATTGCAGCTGGGAGTGTGCACTTTCAGCCCATATTATAAATATAATTGTATTTCTGAACATGTTTTTGTAAACAGCTAAAATAACAAAACTTGTGTCACTGTCCAAATATTTCTGGCCCTAACTGTACATCCTGCAAACATTTTGCATAGTTATCCAGATATTACCTATTTGCGGCAGCCAGGAAATGTCTAGGGGGCATGGTTGTGTTGGAGCCTGCATGGAAATACAGAACTGGACGTTATGCCTAGACTCCTTTAAACACTGCCCCTCCCCCAGTCTCAGTATGCCCAGCCACCCACAGACTGCTACAGCCCCTCCCCAGCCCCTAATATCCACTGACACAATGTGCCGAATCCGCAGCTGTGAAGTAGATTCCACACACTGTGTCAGTAGAGCACGGGATTGCTGTCAGCAATTTAGTGTGTGCGCTCAACCTGTGGCCGTTGTCAGTGGAGCCGAGATTTGCAGCCCTGGTCTCTGTACGCAGTGGAGCCGATGTTGTTCTTCTCTATGCCTCTTGTACAATAGAGCAGGGCACAGAGCCAGTCGCTGTGGTATAGAGACGACCGGCTCCACTTGATATGTGGTACAGGAGATATAGAGAGGAACAGCATCGGCTCCTCTGTGCACATAGACCCATGCTGCAGACCTCGGCTCCACTGACAGCAGCCACAGGGTGAGCGCACACACCAAATTACAGACAGCGGTCCCCTGCTCCACTGACACAGTATATCGAATCTACTTCACAGCTGCGGATTAGGCGCATTTTGCTAGTGGAGCAGGGGACCGCTGTGTGCAGTGGGGGTGGGTGGTGACATTAGGGGCTGAGGAGTGCTTGTAGCAGTCTAGGGGTGGCCGGGCATACTGAGACTGGGGGAGGTTGCTGGATTCGGCTGGTTACAGAAATACGGCGAAGCCCACGTCAAATTTTTTTCTGACAAATCCATAAAACAATATAAATAAAAGGGACTGCATCTTTATTAACCCCTGGACCATGGGCGAGGGGTTAATAAAGATGCAGTCCCTTTTTTAGGATTGTTTTATTGATTTTTCAGAAAAAAAATGACGTGGGCTTCGCAGTATTTCTGGAACCAGCCGGATCCAGCAGGCAGTGACGGGCTGCCCCCAACCCCCAGGTGCCTATTTGTACCTGGCCAGACACAAGAATATAGGGGAGCCCTTTTTTTTATTATTTCATGAATTTCATGAAATAATAAAAAACACATGCGTGAGGCTCCGCACAATTTCTATGTCTAGCCAGGTACAGCTAAGCAGCTGGGGGCTGGAATCCGCAGCGCAGGGAGGCCCAAGCTTTCTGGGCACCCCCCGCTGCAAATTGCAGCCCGCAGCCGCCCCAGAAGATGGCGCATTCATTGAAGCGCCATCCTCTGACGCTGAACCCCGCTCTTCCAGTGGCCCTGGTGGCGGGTGGCTCACTGGGTAATAATGAGGTTAAGGCCAGCTTTGTATTATCAACTGGCCCTAAGCCCGAAATTTATGGCGGTCACGCCAATATTAGACATGACCGCCATGAATTTCTATTAAATTGTTTTAAAAAAAACACAACACAGAGAAAATTTTTTTTATTAGAAATAAAAAAAAAAAGCCATTAGGGACTCCATCTTTATTTAAAAAAATCCTCTTCCGTCCGACGTAGTCCAAAACGCGATGTCCTCTCTGCTACATCCCTGTGCATAGATATAGGTGTCTATGCACAGGGAGTGAGCAGACTGAGAACAATCTCAGCTCTGCTACATCATCTCTGTGCACAGACATTCATGTCTGTACACAGGGAGAGCAGGCGGGCTCTAGGACCCTGTGCCGCAGGACCCGAGCCCGGCACAGAGCAGACAGCTGGACTTGTTACTGTGCGAGTTTCCCTGCGATTACTTGCACAGTAACGAGTCCAATGCAAGTCAATGGCAATCCTAGTTTTGTCAGAGTCTCTGACAAAACTAGGATTGCCATTGATTTGCATTGGACTCGTAACTGTGCGAGTAATCACTGGGAAACTCGCAGAGTACCGAGTCCTGCGAGTCCCTTACTACTCGCAGAGTAACGAGTCCTAGCGAGTAGACTCGCCCATCCCTAGACATTAGTCCTCTGACAAGCCCACTTAGCATTTTATCACTCCCCTGTGGGGTTGATAACATGCTTTACAAAAGCAAATGGCTTTGTTTGTACTATCCAAAGCCGTGCATATGTGTGATTTGGTTCCTCTCACAGCATTGACCTTCTTTGACGCTGGGTGTATGCATCACAGCTTCAAAGAGGCTCACTACACATGATCGTAAGTCATCCGCACTTCCGATTATGTGAACTATGTGTCCCTGAAGCTGGGATGCAAACACCAAGCTTCAGAGTAGTGCACATAACCGTTAGTGTGGCTACTTCCAGTCATGTGCAGTGAGCCTCTTTGAAGCTGGGACGCCTACACCCGGCATCAGAGAATCTTAAAGCTAAGAAGAACATAGCTGCGCCAGCTTTGATCATTGCTGGCAAAGGCCCTAGCTTTTCTGTAGCATGTTATCACACCACAAAGGTGGATTAACATACAAACTGGGCCGACTATTCGGAGAACTAACTCCCCCATGACTAGTCAAAGGCCTAATTTGCATATCATAAACTGACTTTAGAAATACTTTTTGTAAAGATCTGTGTATGTGTGCAACTACATGAAGGCACTCTTAGGCAGGAATTGGAGATATGTGCCCACAACTGCTAGTGTCCAAATTTATGACGCCCCCAAATGTCTTTTCAATTGATGTAAAAAGACATGAATCCATGTGAAATGTTCATTCCTGCTCTGAATGTGTCAAAGGTCATCATCAATTTGTATTCCAAATTCTTCTCTCGCTCTGAGACTTGAAGTTGCTTTTTAATACGGGCAGCCTCATGTCAATTGTACTATGATGAGAGCTGCAAATCTACATACTTGATGAGATATGGGCATGATATCTTTGAACAGACCACAATTAGAGGACAATAAAACTCTGACACGTCTTATCAGTGAACTGTTCTAATTTTTACTGCCATAGCCGTTTCACTCCATCTCAGAACACCCATTCTGCTACAACTCACTTGTCTTAAGAACTGCAGCATTTCATGTCAAGTTGTGTATATATATATATGTGTGTGTGCCACATCACATTTTGTCTTATACCAGCCTGAAGAAGAGACCTGAGTTGTGTCAAAAGTTATCAACTACTGAGGACTCTCAGATTTTAATATTTTTCCATCTACTGGCTAACACAATACACACATAAATTTTACCTTATCAAAATGGTCTGTATCACAATTTATAAAAGTGTTAATATTGCATTTTTTTAGGTATATTAATGTTTTTTGCTAAATTGCATATTAACATGTTACATATGCTTTTTGCATATTTATGGAAACCTTTTTGTAAAAGCCATATTTTTCTTTTATTGTTTCTTTGGTTTATATATAAACTGGGAGATAAATGGTTCCCTAAATAACAGCATTGTTTGGCTACCGCTCTATACATTTTTTAAAGACTTATTTTTGGTGCAGAACAGGTTAATATTTATTTATAATGCATTTTGTCAGATTAAATTGAAGTCTATATGGTGTGCTTAAAGTAGGTAAGTCGCCATTATTAGGATTCGTTTCTACTATTTTGTGATTTGTACCTAGGAGTTTAGTTAATTGTCATAACTTTTTTCTATGATTCATTGATATCACCATCCATAAATCCTTGTGCTTTCAATCTAATTTTTATCTGAATACTTTCAATTACATAATTTTAATTGTACTACAAAATATACATCTCACACATATGAACTCTTTGTATGGGATGGATGTAGCTGTGTCCATTGTTGTAATGTTGTGTTGCCACAAATTGTTTTTTTTGATACTTTGTTGGGTGAACAGTGTTTGAGGATACATTGCCTTTGCTAAAACGGCTGCGTCCCTGCACTCCTTATGTCAAGGACACCGCCATACTCACTGCACTAGCTCTTCCAGCTCTTCCTGCCACGACTTCCCGACTTCATCTCTTCCCACTAACTTCCGAGCCCTGCGCATGCATGAATGGCATCTCAGGAGTATGCTTAGAACACCACCGTTTTAAAGGACCAGTGTACCCTGAAATAGAAGTGCCCCCCAGCCAATGACTGAGAGGCACAGGGTATTTCAGGCACCCTCCCCTATTGGGAGTTGCTTGATTAATATGTTTAATAAACTTTGTCTTCCTTAGTTTATTGTTAGGTCCCCCTTGTGCTGTGCCTTGTTATTGTCATTAACCGTTACCTGTGTTTCCTTGTCTGTCACCAAATCACCACCAGCTATTGACATCTGCTGTGTCCATCTGTGCCTACCAAGTCACCACCAGATAGTCATCTGCTGTGTGCATTTGTGCCTGCCTGTGCCCATGTCAGTTCTCTATCCTGTGATGCCAACCTGCTGGGGGCACCAGGATCCTCCTAGAAGTGGATCCCATTACTTCTTGGCCCTTTGTGCGGCTACATAGGCTGCATCTATGATATGTCTGGCCCTGATCATTGCCTAGGTTTGCTTATTTTTCTTTATAACTTACTAGTTGTAGTACCCGGTTACGCCAGGGTTAATAAATAACTGCTGTTAGCTATAACAAAATAGAATTTGAATATGTCATATTAATGACCTGTAGGAAAATAGAAGCTGAGCTGTGATTGGTTGCTATAGGCAGCCTGATAAATCTCCAGCCAACAATAAACCCTCCCCCCGGCCGGGCAGCATATGTTACCTCACACATACACATAATAGACAGCTCATGTGACTGGCATCTGCCTTAATTCCCTATATGGCACATGTGTTGCACATTGGCTGTTTTTAATCAGATGTTTATTTTTGGAAATTAAAGATAGCACACGTATGAGGCGAGTTGTGTGAGGCAATTTGTGCACATCTGTGTCTGTCTGTGTGGTCTGTGTGTCCCTGGGGTGTGTGTGTCCCTGGTGTGTGTGTGTGTCCCTGTTGGGTGAGTGCATGTGTCCCTATAGGGTGTGTATGTGTGTTTGTCCCTGTGAGGGGGGTCTGTGTGGTGTGTGTGTCTCTGTGTTGTGTGTGAAATTACAAAAATGAGAGGCACAATTTTGAATAATACCTGGTGGTCTAATGGGGATATATTGTTAGTGGCGGTTATCTCCACTCATCTGGACTGGTTGTGCTATCCGTGCTAACCCCCACCTGAGGAAGACAGCAGGCCGCTGTTGAAACGCGCGTAGTGGACAAACCAGAATAAACAGGTCTACTTTAATTATTGGTATCTGCTTCTCTTTACTGAGCGCTCCTAAATAATACCAGAATTATTGCCTTTCTGTGTTGTGTGTGTCTCTTTGTGGTGTGTGTGTGTGTGTCCCTGTGGGGTGAGTGCATGTGTCCCTATAGGGTGTGCATGTGTGTGTCCCTGTGGGGGGGTCTGCGTGGTGTGTGTGTCTCTGTGTTGTGTGTGTCTCTTTGTGGTGTGTGTGTGTGTCCCTGTGGGGTGAGTGTATGTGTCCCTATAGGGTGTGTATGTGTGTGTCCCTGTGGGGGGGTCTGTGTGGTGTGTTTGTCTCTGTGTTGTGTGTGTCTCTTTGTGGTGTGTGTGTGTGTCCCTGTGGGGTGAGTGCATGTGTCGCTATAGATTGTGTGTGTGTCCATGGGGTGTGTGTGTCTCTGTGTGTCTCTTTGTGGTGTGTGTGTGTTCGGGTGCGTGGTGAGTATCCAATGTTGGGGCTGCATCTTAGCGACTATACACTTGCTGTTACTCTTTGTGTGTGTGTGGTGTGTATACAAGTCCCCAAGCGTGGTGAATATCCCATGTTGGGGCCCCACCTTAGTGACTATATGCTGGTATATGCTGTTAGTCTTTGGCGCTGTCATTAAGCCCCTCTCATTCACAACTGTCAACTGGTAACTGCCACTTTTTCCCCATTATGTAGATAGGGGCAAAATTGTTTGGCGAACTGGAACATGCAGGGTTAAAATTTCGCCTCACAACATAGCCTATGACGCTCTCAGGGTCCAGATGTGTGACTGTGCAAAATTTTGTGGCTGTACATACATACACATACACATACATACACACATTCAGCTTTATATATTAGATTTGTTGTCTGTTGTTACATGTTGATATTGTCCTTTTTTAAAAGTCATAATTCATTAACATAATATATCTTTTGATTAATTTCCGCATGTCACCTTGACGTCATTACATTGTGCCTGATCATTTGACTTTTTGGATCTATTAGTGCCAGCCTAAATGTATTAAAATGATTTCAAAGTTTCAGGAAACCCATGACTCCAAGCAAGAGCAGTTTGGTAAAAAAAAAAAAAAACATATTGTGATTTACTGACTCTCCCCACTCTCCCCATGCCCAGTACTGAGTCTCTGTTCTGCCCGAATAGACAGCACAAGTTGCTTAGAGTCACTGATCTCACTGATTGACTGCAGCGCTGAAACAATGAACAAAGAAACAATGGCTAAGGCTAGGGTCATACTTAGAAGGCACAATCCAGTAACCGGATCCATTACCGGATCCGGTATTGGACTGTGCCTTCATATTTCTTATAATCTTGTAAAAATGCTATCCTCATTCCGGATCTGGATGCATTAATGCATCCGGTTTTGGAATGAGGATTTTTGCAATATTTAAAACCGGATCCAGTTCCCATTGGCGCCCATGTTAAAAAAAACAGATCCGGTTTTGCAACTGCTCTGAAAAATGCAGCCTGCATGTTTTTACCGCAGGCTGCAAAACCAGATCCAGTTTTTCTATTACAGCCTATGGGCTGCGGATCCGGATCCGGTTTTGAGCATTTTTGATGCTCAAAACCGGATCCAGATGTATAAAAATACCGCAAAAGTGACCCTAGCCTAAGGCTTGGTGGTGGACCTAGAGAGGATGAGTAAAAAAAGTTTTTACTTTCAAGTGAAACAACTCCCGTCACCAGAAAACCCTTTTATTCTAGCCCTCCAACCCTAATGGTCTGATAATGCTCCTATCCTGAGACTTAAGTGCCAATGTCTCATGTTTTCCCTTGATGTGTGCATCGGTATATATTGTCTTCTTTTTAAATTTCGTTTCATTAGTTATATGTATTGGATCACTTTAAATTTTTCATAATCCCCTTTGAAAGGAATTTTGTTTTCTAGCAATGTTACAGATGGTTGATGATGTTCGAATGAGCCTAAATGCGTCACCATGATCTGTTATAGCTTGATAAATGTGTTTATAAATACATATTTACAACTTCAATTGAGTGTGCGAGATGTTTCTCTACTGTACACATGCAGCACTACAGACATGACTGCAAAGCAAAAACAGTGTCTGATCCATGTTGTTATTTTTATTAATATTATTATTCCTTATTATAGCGCCATTCATTCCATGGCGCTTTACATGTGTTCTGGGGTAATTGATTTTGTCATATTGTTTGTATGGATACAAGGATGCTATTGTCACCCTTTAGTTAGGGATTATTGTTCATACAAGTTGTTTACTTATTTACGTATGAGGCTTTGTAGGGTTTCCTAGAGTAATATAACAGTGAGCGGGGGAACCATTTCTTGCTTGCTTACTTAGGGTGCCAAACTCTGCGGCCAAGAAGGGCGATTTTCAGAGAGTATTGTATAGGAGAGGGGTAGAGAACTCTAGGCCTCAAGAGCCGCCAATAGAACAGGTTGTCAGGATTTCCTTAGCATTGCACAGGGGTTGGAATCATCTCCAGTGCAGGTGATTTTATTATCACTTGTGCAGAACTAAGGAAATCCTGAAAACGACCTGTTGGCAGCTCTCGCGGTCTGGAGTTCCCTACCTCTGGTCTAGGAAGAGAATATTGGTTTCCCCTATCCCTCCTTCCTCTGCCCTGTAGTGAATATCAATTTAGTAATATAATAGAGTGCCTGGCAAACCCTGGGTACGAGGGTGCACAGAGAAAATAGAATAGCTGTAGTATATGAAAATTTTTCTTTTTTGGTGTGCCAGAGTTCATACACTGTAGTGAATATCAATTGTGACTTCTTGGGCAACATACCACTTTTTCTTTGGGACACATTTATAGTTCTCTTTCTAATTATAATTAATAAAGATTATCTTTTGTCTTAATTTTTGTATTCATATTAGATATTTCTGTATTCTCCAACACAATCTTTTCTTTGTTAGTCTAGCAGTCCCATGTCAGCCACTTGTTAACAAAAAGAAGGAAGCTGGCTGACCCTTTAGAGCTTGATGTAAAGCCCAGAGGCGGACATACTGTTGATCCAACCTGTCCAACTGCATGGCTGCTGAAGAGGAATAAAGCACTATAAAGAAAAGGTGCACAATAGTGTTTATCCGTAAATTTAGATGTATATAGCGAGTTGTCAGAACTGCTCACCTGTTTGGGTCACAACCCCCTCATAAACCTGTGACAACTGTAGATGTCAAGCCATCCGGTCTGCAGCAGTCCTCCTGCGAGTTGAACAATCCAAAAGCTAAGAGTGCCACATTCCCTTTCAAAGCAGGAGAAATTGTACAGTATGATGAGCGATTAGACTGTAATGAGCCCAAGTACTCTTCTTGCACAAGGGTCCTCTTCGATTTGTGTCCACTCTTTATAAAAGTGTTTTAACATTTACAGACATTTTTTTATTTTAAATTTTGGTCACCCTTTTAAGTGAAGGGGGTAAGTTGCCGTGAAGGAATTTAACTGAGCCATCTCCTGCAAAAGTACTGTGTTTTTAGAAGAGTGGCCTAGGTTTCGTTGGGGATATGAACACATCACAAGTAGAAAGATAGAGCTCAAAGCACAGGGACTAATGAACTGAGACTCTGCCACTTGTCAGAGGATGCTTTGCTTCCTCTTCTCATTTAGAGTTATATCCATACCCCCAAACTTTGGAAGAATAGAAAGAGGGACAAATTATGCAAATAATAAAAATAACATCTGAAAAACAATGAAACTGTTTGCCCCAGTGGACTTGTGCATCTTTCAGCTGATCTACACTGTATGCAGAATTATTAGACAAGTTGTATTTTAGAGGATTATTTTTATTATTGATCAACAACTATGTTCTCAATCAACCCAAAAGACTCAAATATCAAAGCTTAATATTTTTGGAAGTTGGAGTGTTTTTTTTTAGATTTGGCTATTTTAGAAGGATATATGTTTGTACAGGTAACTATTACTGTGCAGAATTATTAGGCAACTTAATAAAAAACAAATATATTCCCATCTCACTTGTTTATTTTCACCAGGTAAACTAATATAACTGCACAAAATTTTGAAATAAACATTAGTGATGAGCGAGCACTAAAATGCTCGGGTGCTCGGTGCTCTGGCCGAGCATCTCAAGATACTCGTGTACTCGGCCAGAGCACCGAGCCCAATGTAAGTCAATGAGTGACAGGCTCCGCCCACAGACTTCCGGTTATAAAACAAGTATTGCTGGGAAAGGGTGGGAGGGGGGGCTTTTTTAAATCGCCGCAACATATAACACCTTGCTGTGGCCCCCAGAGGGATCCTAACAATGAATCTGCTCCCTGTGTGGTGCCAGCTCACTGTGTGCCCTGAAGGGAGCTGTGTATGTCTGTCAGATCGCTTATTATTACCGAGCAGTCCGAGCATCTCGGCGGTACTCGGTGCTTGCCGAGCATCCCGAGTACCGGGATACTCGTGCGAGTAACAAGTAGCGCAGAGCATACTCGCTCATCACTAATAAACATGCAAAAAGAAAACACAAAAAAAAATTTAGTGACCAATATAGCCACCTTTCTTTAACAATAGTAAAGGAACGGGAAATGGGGAGACCGCTCCACCGCCTGATTTCACCTGGATTCCTACACTAAGGCTTCCAGATCTTGTGCATCCAATCCTACAATATAATTAGTTTCTTTCATTTATAAATTATGCAAATATTGACCTCTCCCCTAGACATGACCCCAATCTGTACCTAATTCTTTCCACCCTGGCAAGAGCAGATGTCAGAGGGGCGGTGGCAGTGAGGGACATTCAGCAAATGCCCGAGACTGCAGGGCATAAATACAAATCTATGACTGCCCATTGTATTCAGCACACTTGGGATTAGAGATGAGTGGATTGAATTATGAATCCAGGTCAGTGGTACCTGGCAGCTGCACACGTGGACCTTGAATCTCTCACTTTTCAGCATCTCTGGTGCAGCTCTTGATTATCCAAGGCTTGTGCAACATCATCGATGTGTCTTGCTCATCTCTAGTTGGGACCTATGGATTTAGTTGTTCATTAATTTATAGTTTTAGCAGCCAGAATTTTCTCATTTTAATTGATGAATTAACCCCTGACATGCCGTCCTGTGTGGACAGCATGTCTCTGGGAGGGTGGGCATCCCCTAGAGACATCTTGCCCACATGGATTCTTATTATTTAACCCTTTGTTCATCCCTGCTGCAGGGATGAGCAAAGGGTTAAATGTTAATAAATGGATGTGGGCAACATGTCTGTAGGTAGTGCTCAACCTCCCTACAGACATGGTGACCACATAAGTCGGCATAGGAAGGGTTAATGTGCATTACTTCTTTAGTTGCGGCTATTACCGGCTTTTAATTAAACTAAATGTTTGGCGGCTCCAGTCAGTGAAACAGATACAGTACGTAATGTACGTACTATATATGCTGCTCTCCAAGGTCCTGAAAGCTTAAACAGTACAGCCTGTTCCACATCTATGAGGTCTCTGCGCTAGGCTGCCCTGCCTGCCCTGTGCCAGCGCAAATGAAAGCGCAGGGGCATTTAGGGGCTTGGGCAGCCTAGCGCAGGGATGCATAGATGCCCTGCATTTGCGCTCAGCTGCTCTCGTTGCCCCCATTATATCCTATGGCTGAGCACAGCTGAGTGCGTGCTCTGGATAGTGAAAATCGCACTTCTGGGAGCATCTGACCAGGCCCATGCGCCATGGCGTCTGCTACTGTCACTTGCGATTCTCACTATCCATAGTGCGCGCTCAGCTGTGCTCGGCAATAGGATATAATGGGGGCACTGAGCGCAGCTGAGCTCAAATGCAGGGCATCTATGCGTCCCTGCGCTAGGCTGCCCAAGCCCCTAAATGCTTCTGCACTTTCAGTTGCGCTGGTGCAGCCAGGCAGAGCAGCCTAGCGCAGAGACCTCATAGATGTGAAAACACCCTACTTCTATGGCGGTGTTGCGGCAGGGATGAACAAAGTGTTCCTAAAATGTGTGTGAACTGAGGCAATTGCGGTTACCGCATCCAAATCTGGATGCGGTAACTGCAATTGCATTTCAAAGTGTGACCCTAGCCTAAGTAATGTGTTTTTTGCAGGTGTCTGCACCAAACCATACAAATAACAATCTTCTCTGGTTATTGCACTTTTGCTGCATTTTTATGCCTTTTCACACTTAATTGATGTGTTTTTTTTCTTAGTTCAGTAAAGCTTTGATTCAGCACTTAAAAAAGTAATTGTAGTTTTTAACATGCATTTTCTTAGGCTTTACAGAGAAGACTTTAGATAAAATAAAAGGACCAAAACTGCACAGTTCAGCGACAACTTAACATGTATAATGGGTGAAGATGTCATTAAATCACATCCACTTTGTTTAGACAGTTTAGCACAGCAGAATTGCTGTGCAAAAAAAAAGCAGCAGAAAAAACGCATCATTGATGCTACATGTCCAAGAGCAGTGGATATGATTTCATGAAATCTATGCAGTTTTGATGATTTTTTTCACTATAGGCTTCTGTATGAAGAAGGTAAAAGAGCACAGTCACCACATAGGTTGTAGCTAGAGCTTCTGCCTTTGACCATAGAGGTCATGAGTTCAAGTGTTGGAAAGACCAGAACAAAGATGAGAACTGTTTATTTAAAATGTGTGCAGAGATATGCTGGGCCTTGAGCCCCCACCTGTATAAAGAGGAGCCATGGAGCCAGCAAACGAGAGTAAGAATAAGGGTGCTGTCACATGATGCGTGGAGTGGAACAATCAGAGGAAAAGTATAGGGAGGCACACTGTCGTGCATCAAACACAGAGCGCGTTTGATGCACGACAGTGATGCGAGTGATATGCGTGTTTTTGGGTGTGTGTGGTACGAGTGTGGTGAGTGTGCATGCCTGTATGGATGTGAGTGTTCTGCGAGTGTGAGGTGTGAGTGCGTGTGTGGTGCGTGTCAGTGTGATGCTGTCCGTGGTCCTGAAGGACCGCGGACAGCATTTGCGGTAATTTTAAACTCACTGGCTGTCAAAGCCGGCGAGTTTGAATTTCCCGCTTTCCAGTATAGTAATCAATAATGTTTCAGCGCTGTCACAGCAGTGCTGAAACATTATTGTTTAAAAAACTCAGTTAGAAATCTCAATAATGAAGTGCTGTGTGTTAATAATCATTTTAACCCCCTCTGCAGGCTCTGCGCTACATGTCGGCATAGAGCCTGCAGATGCGGCTAGTAAAAGCCAGTGTCAGAATGCTTAAAGTGCTGTTTGTGTGCTGCCATCATTTGTATACAGAGTGTGTGGGGTGTGTGGGTGCAGGGGTTAATTCCATTATTTTTCTGTTCCCTGAAATTGTCGGGTGAATTTTTAATTATTGTGAAAGCGCTGAGCTCCTACACTGAGCTGTCCGTGGTCCTGAAGCTCCAGCATGATATTACAGTAATATCACGCTGGAGCTTCAGCACCAGGGACAGCGGCTGTCATGGTACGCTGTTTGTGTACACAAATGGCATAAGTACCATGAACAGCTCACACTCTTATGAGCTAAGCTGAGGATACACTACACCATTTGCTCTCTGGACTATGGACAGCTCAGCATTTCTTCTGCACAGTCCCTGGTCCTGAAAGCCTTTACATACTCTCTCATGGCCAGCTCCATTAGTGCAGGAGCAGAGCGGCTTCACAGTAAAATAACAGAAGCTGACAAATGTCAGGAAATGTCAAATAAAGGTGTAACCCCTGCACTGCCATGGTGTATTGTCTCCATGTATACTCAGAGTCTATATACTCTGTGTATAAATGATGGCAGCACATCCACAGCAATTTAACCCTTCTGACACCCGCTTGTAATAGCGGCATCTGCAGGCTCTGTGACGACATGTAGCGCAGAGTCTGCAGAGGGGGTTAAAATGATTATTAATACACAGCACTTTATTATTTAGATTTCTGAGTTTTTTTAAACAATAATGTTTCAGAGCTGCTGTGACAGCGCTGGAACATTATTGATTACTGTACTGGCAAAGCAATAAATTTAAACTCACCGGCTTTCACAGCCGGCGAGTTTGAAGCAATTATAACAGCACACTCGTGCGAATATCTCACAGTGAGCTGTATGGGTTTGAGTTTGACTCGCACCCATATACTTTTAATGGCCACTCGCACATGGAAATCGCATGCAGGAGGGATGAGCACACTGTACGGTAACCGGATTGCTCAGGATTACACATCCTGAGCAATCCGGTTACCTGATTGCGGTTCCCTCCACACATTTTTGATGAAAAATGTGTGTGACCACAACTGCGTTCACCGCATCCGGATCTGGTGAACGCAATTTGATTTTTAAGTGTGACCCTAGCCAAACTATATTTTTGGTTGGACACACTCAGATCAATGTTATTCTATGGGGCTGTGCACAAGTCCAATTTTTTTCTCAAACCAAGTCTGTCCGAGGGAAAAAGATAAATCACAGTATGTTTAAATTGTCTCCATAAATCAGATTGAATTCAGCCTTGTGAGAGGAAAAAAATTGGACATCTGGGTGAGGTTAGGATTTTCACGGAGTGGCAAAATGTAGAAGATCGAGGAACTTTTATTTCTATCTTATCGCAATCCAAGAACATTAGATCACACTCTGATCAATCTCTGATCAATTTTGGAATCAGAGTGTGATTTGCATAATGTGACTGTTTTTATCATATGAGAAAAAATAATGTCATCTACACCGAGCCTTCAGCCGAGTCACTTAGAAATCATTGCTTATATGTACTAATCAACATTCAGCTTTCATCTTCCACAATCTGCACTTGAAAAATTAAATGTGGATAATGTCACTGCTTGCTATGGGACCTGTTGAAAACTGTATTATTTGTTATAAACATATATTATTATTATTATTAATATTATTATTATTATTCAAATATATGTCATGTTTCTAGGATAACATATAATCACTGTTTTTAAGATGACATTTTCACATTTCTGTATATTCAGACACTGAGTACTTTATGCCAAAATTATGCTGAAATGACTAGAAAATGGAAATGTAACTATAGAGTATAGCCAACATAGATGACCTGTAAGACATTGCATTTTTTAGACCATGCATAAATGGTAAATATTACAGGAGTACAACTCATAAAGGCTAGAGTCACACTTTTAAAGCCAATTGCGCTCACCGCATCCAGATCCGGATGTGGTGAACGCAATTGGCTTCACACACATTTTTAATGAAAAATGTGTGTAGTAAACCGCAATGCGGTAACCGGATTGCTCCAGGTGTGTAATCCGGAGCAATGCAGTTACCGTATAGTTTGCTTATCCCTACTGCCGCAGGGATGAGCAAAGTGTTAACTCTGTAATAGAAGATTAAATATTAATAATAGTTATAGGCAACATGTCTCTAGGGGGTTCCCACCCCCCTAGAGACATGCTGACTACTCAGGACAGCATGTCATGGGTTAATACATCACTTACAGCTGCGCACACACTATACGGAATTGCTCTGAAGGCACCAGTTGTAAAACACGGATAGTGCCCAGTTTTCACCTTCTTAAGAGAAGTTTGTACGTATAGTAAGTGCCGCTGTCCAAGGTCCTGTAGGCATTCACATTAGATCTATGGCGGTGCGCTGCCCATAGATCTAATGTAAATGCCTACAGGACCCTGGACAGCCGCAGATACTATACGTACATTACGTATAGTATGTGCGCAGCTGACAGGGGAGCTGCGGCTTCATTGATAAAATTCTACATAGCCAACAATAGCCGGCTTACTGTAAATGATATATTAACCCATGATATGCCGTCCTGAGTGGGCAGCATGTCTCTAGGGGGTGTGGGCACCCCATAGGGACATGTTGCCCACAACTATTATTAATATTGCATTTTTTATTAAACTATGAACACTTTGTTCATCCATGCGGCAGAGAACAGTTCTGAAAACTGCAGCATGCATGATTTTTCATGCAGGCTGCAGTTCCGGATCCAGTAACCGGATTGCTTGTAAAGCAATCCGGTTACTATAATGAGCTCCTGTGGGGAGCGTTTCATGCTCCGGTTTTGAGCTTTTTGATCCCCTGCACGGGCGCAGTGATCAACACAGTGGGTCACTGCACCCGGGCTGTCATATTGCTACTATGCTGCCCGATCCCAGTGCATGGGTATCGAGCTGCAGAAAGCGATCTGACAGCCCGGGCGCAGTGATCCACACAGTGAGAGTGCAAATCGGAGTGGTCCTGGCCACAGAGGGGCAAAGCCACCCCCACCTGGCTTTAGTACAAGTCCTCTTGTACCTGCAGCTCGAGTGAGAGGTCAGTGACACCTGTCACTTGAGCTGCAGGAGCGTGATTACACCATGATACAGCATATGCGTCATGGATCGGGACCACACCTGTTTCCATGGCGCATACGCTGTGTCACAGGTCGGGAAGGGGTTAATATTCATAATAATTGTGCCCATCATGTCTCTAGGGGGTGCCCACCCCCCCCTAGAGACATGCTACCTACTAAGGTGGGCATGTAATGTGTTAATATCTCATGTACAGTAAGCCGGCTCCTGTCGGCTCTGTACAATTTTGTGAATGAAGCCGTGGCTGCACTGACAGCGGTGCACATACTATACGTAATGTATGTATAGTATGTGCCACTGTCCAGGGTCCTGAATGCTTTTACAGTAGATCTATGGGCTGTGCACCACCATAGATCGACTGTAAAAGCCTTCAGGACCTCGGACAGCGGCACATACTATATGTACATTACGTATAGTATGCACACCGCTGTCAGTGGAGCCGCGGCTTCATTCAGACAATTGTACAGAGCCGACAGGAGCCGGCTTACTGTACAGACAATATTAACACATTACATGCCCACCTGAGAAGGTAGCATGTCTCTAGGGAGGGTGGGCACCCCCTAGAGACATGATGGGCACAATTATTATGAATATTAAAGCTTTTTTTAACACATTAAACGTTTTGCTTATCCCGGCGGCAGCATATCAAATAAAATCCTCTCATTGGCTAATATAAAAACACTATAAAAACACTATTTAAACTAAGCAAAGAGAAAGGACCAAAAGAGTGGCACCACCGGCACAAGCAACATAAAGGAGGGTAATCACATACCTTTTTCAGGTTCTTCACAGATGACAATATCCACAGATGACTACGACCACAAGCAGTGCTCACTTAGAACCCCAGGGAAGGGAGGTAATCCATGCAACCAAACAATGAAGGTAGCGGCACTCGTCCAGGTCAAAGTCACACAAGTAAAATGATCATTTATTGTAGCTTTATTAAAAGCAAACACAGGAGTTCAGGGGGAGACTTGCCCAGAAGGAATGGGACTACAGCTGTTTCACGCTAACTGCACCTCTAGAAGTCCATGTAGACCTGTAGAAGTGCAGTTAGTGTGAAATAGCTGTAGTCCTGCCCTTTCCAGGCACGCCCACGGATACCTTGCTATTCTGTCTTTGCTTTTAATGAAACTACAATAAAGGATCGTTTTACTTTGACCTGGACGAGTGCCACTACCTTCATTGTTTGGATGCATAAAAACACTATTTGTTGCTCATAAAGAGGGAAAAAGCTATAGGGATAAAACAATTTAAACAAATAGATTTTCTAAAGTCGCATTCCCTATATTAGATGACCTTGGTGTTTTGTTTTGATCATTACTTGTCTAAATCACCTAAGTTTCATACAATGACTGTCTCATATGCATTTGTTTTGTCCATATTACGCTGAAATTAGTGATGGGCGAATCCTAAATTACTCGGAATCGCTTGACTCTAGCGAGTCCGAGCACAGGACTCGCTACTCGTTGCGAGTCTAGCGAGTCCAATGTTAATGAATGGGGAAGCGAGTAATAGCGAGTAGTGTGAGATTTACAAATCGCAGATGTGTCTCGGAAGCTTCAGCCTGAAGCAATCCTAGTTTTGTCATTTATTTGCATTGCTCGTTTACTTTGTAACTGTAATCGCTGACTCGCACAGATAAGATCCTGTCTCCTCTGTACAGGCTGCCAGCTCCAGGGTCCTAGAGCCTGCCTGCTGCCTGATGTAGCAGTGCTGAGATTGTTCTCAGTCTGCTCATTCCCTGTGTACAGACATGAATGTCTGTGCACAGAGATGATGTAGCAGAGCTGAGATTGTTCTCAGTCTGCTCATTCCCTGTGTACAGACATGAATGTCTGTGCACAGAGATGATGTAGCAGAGCTGAGATTGTTCTCAGTCTGCTTATTCCCTGTGCATAGACATCTATATTTATGCACAGGGGATGTAGCAGAGAGGACATCGCGTTTTGGACTGCGTCGGACGGAAGAGGATTTTTTTAATTAAAGATGGAGTCCCTAATGGCTTTTTTTTTTATTTCTAATAAAAAATTTTCCTTGTGTTGTGTTTTTTTTAAAACAATTTAATAGAAATTCATGGCGGTCATGTC
The DNA here is from genome assembly GCA_033576535.1 of Allobates femoralis. Lineage (NCBI taxonomy): Eukaryota > Metazoa > Chordata > Amphibia > Anura > Aromobatidae > Allobates > Allobates femoralis. Next base: position 91,606,174 of record JARQOC010000006.1, read on the forward strand.
TAATATTGGCGTGACCGCCATAAATTTCGGGCTTAGGGCCAGCTGATAATACAAAGCTGGCCCTAACCTCTTTATTACCCAGCGTGCCACCGCTACCAGGGCCGCTGGAAGAGCGGGGTTCAGCGCCAGAGGATGGCGCTTCAATGAACGCGCCATCTTCTGGGGCGGCTGCGGGCTGCAATTTGCAGCGGGGGGTGCCCAGAAAGCTTGGGCATCCCTGCGCTGCGGATTCCAGCCCCCAGCTGCTTAGCTGTACCTGGCTAGACATAGAAATTGCGCGGAGCCCCACGCATTTTTTTTTAATTATTTCATGAAATTCTGAGATTCTGACTCTGAGACTCTGACTCTGAAATTCATGAAATAATAAAAAAAAAATGCGTGGGGCTCCGCGCAATTTCTATGTCTAGCCAGGTACAGCTAAGCAGCTGGGGGCTGGAATCCGCAGCGCAGGGATGCCCAAGCTTTCTGGGCACCCCCCGCTGCAAATTGCAGCCCGCAGCCGCCCCAGAAGATGGCGCGTTCATTGAAGCGCCATCCTCTGGCGCTGAACCCCGCTCTTCCAGCGGCCCTGGTAGCGGTGGCACGCTGGGTAATAAAGAGGTTAGGGCCAGCTTTGTATTATCAGCTGGCCCTAAGCCCGAAATTTATGGCGGTCACGCCAATATTAGACATGACCGCCATGAATTTCTATTAAATTGTTTTAAAAAAAACACAACACAAGGAAAATGTTTTATTAGAAATAAAAAAAAAAGCCATTAGGGACTCCATCTTTAATTAAAAAAATCCTCTTCCGTCCGACGCAGTCCAAAACGCGATGTCCGCTCTGCTACATCCCCTGTGCATAAATATAGATGTCTATGCACAGGGAATAAGCAGACTGAGAACAATCTCAGCTCTGCTACATCATCTCTGTGCACAGACATTCATGTCTGTACACAGGGAATGAGCAGACTGAGAACAATCTCAGCTCTGCTACATCATCTCTGTGCACAGACATTGATGTCTGTACACAGGGAATGAGCAGACTGAGAACAATCTCAGCACTGCTACATCATCTCTGTGCACAGACATTCATGTCTGTACACAGGGAATGAGCAGACTGAGAACAATCTCAGCACTGCTACATCATCTCTGTGCACAGACATTCATGTCTGTACACAGGGAATGAGCAGACTGAGAACAATCTCAGCACTGCTACATAATGTCTGTGAGCAGGCGGGCTCTAGGACCCTGGAGCTGCACAGAGAAGACAGCTGGACTCGGCTCGCAAAGAAACAGCAGTTATCTGCGAGTCTCCCTGCTATCACTGGCACAGTAGCCAGTGATTACTCGCACGAGTCTAATGCAAACAATGGCAATCCTAGTTTTGTCAGCGTTTCTGACAAAACTAGGATTGATATTGATTTGCATTGGACTCGTGCGAGTAATCACTGGGAAACTCGCCGAGTACCGAGTCCTGCGAGTCCCTTACTACTCGCCGAGTAACGAGTCCTAGCGAGTAGATTCGCCCATCCCTAGCTGAAATTCAACAGATGTTGCCAATAAAACATGAAGTGAAAATAATTTCCTACATGCAGCTGAATTGTTTTTATGTGTATAAAACCATAAAAACAACAATTATACCCAGTGACAAATAAATGGTTCATGAAAATATTTTGAATTAAGGTTCAGTTATAGCTGTAAATGTAGATTTATATGATGTGTCAAGATAGCGTTAACAGGGTTTATATCAAATGTAATTAAAGTATGTCGATATTTTATTCAAGGTCTGACACATCTATAATGTATTCAAAAGTACAGAAACGTGGTGTGCATTCTGGAAATGATATGGAAATTGGTAATTATTAAGGCAGTTATAATTTTTCAACATTTAAAAAGCCATGCACTTGATATCTTATCACAAGGACTCTAATAAAATAATACATTATGCAAGAAAAGCTACCTACAGTCATGGCCAAAAGTATTGACACCCCTGCAATTCTGTCAGATAATACTCAGTTTCTTCCTGAAAATGATTGCAATCACAAATTCTTTGGTATTATTATCTTCATTTAATTTGTCTTCAATGAAAAAACACAAAAGAGAATGAAGCAAAAATCAAAACATTGATCATTTCACACAAAACTCCAAAAATGGGCCAGACAAAAGTATTGGCACCCTCAGCCTAGTACTTGGTTGCACAACCTTTAGCCAAAATAACTGCGATCAACCGCTTCCGGTAACCATCAATGAGTTTCTTACAATGCTCTGCTGGAATTTTAGACCATTGTTCTTTGGCAAACTGCTCCAGGTCCCTGATATTTGAAGGGTGCCTTCTCCAAACTGCCATTTTTAGATGGATCTCTCCACAGGTGTTCTATGGGATTCAGGTGTGGACTCATTGCTGGCCACCTTAGAAGTCTCCAGTGCTTTCTCTCAAACCATTTTCTAGTGCTTTTTGAAGAGTGTTTTGGGTCATTGTCATTCTGGAAGACCCATGACCTCTGAGGGAGACCCAGCTTTCTCACACTGGGCCCTATATTATGCTGCAAAATTTGTTGGTAGTCTTCAGACTTCATAATGCCATGCACACGGTCAAGGAGTCCAGTGCCAAAGGCAGCAAAACAACCCAAAATCATCAGGGAACCTCCGCCATGTTTGACTGTAGGGACCGTGTTCTTTTCTTTGAATGCCTCTTTTTTTCTCCTGTAAACTCTATGTTGATGCCTTTGCCCAAAAAGCTCTACTTTTGTCTCATCTGACCAGAGAACATTCTTCCAAAATGTTTTAGGCTTTCTCAGGTAAGTTTTGGCAAACTCCAGCCCTGTTTTTTTATGTCTCGGGGTAAGAAGTGGGGTCTTCCTGGGTATCCTACCATAGAGTCCCCTTTCATTCAGACGCCGACGGATAGTATGGGTTGACACTGTTGTACCCTCGGACTGCAGGGCAGCTTGAACTTGTTTGGATGTTAGTCGAGGTTCTTTTTCCACCATCCGCACAATCTTGCATTGAAATCTCTTGTCAATTTTTCTTTTCCATCCACATCTAGGGAGGTTAGCCACAGTGCCATGGGCTTTAAACTTCTTGATGACACTGCGAACGGTAGACTCAGGAACATTCAGGTCTTTGGAGATTGACTTGTAGCCTTGAGATTGCTCATGCTTCCTCACAATCTGGTTTCTCAAGTCCTCAGACAGTTCTTTGGTAGGGATGGGCGAGTCTACTCGCTAGGACTCGTTACTCGGCGAGTAGTAAGGGACTCGCAGGACTCGGTACTCTGCGAGTTTCCCAGCGATTACTCGCACAGCAACGAGTCCAATGCAAATCAATATCAATCCTAGTTTTGTCAGAGACTCTGACAAAACTAGGATTGCCATTGACTTGCATTGGTCTGATTACTGTGCAAGTAATCGCAGGGAAACGCAGGGAAACTCGCAAAGTAACTGCTGTTACTTTGCAAGCCGAGTCCGGCTGTCTGCTCTGTGCAGGCTGCCACAGCTCCAGGGTCCTAGAGCCCGCCTGCTCACAGAGATGATGTAGCAGAGCTGAGATTGTTCTCAGTCTGCTCATTCTGTGCAAGTAATCGCTGGGAAACTCGCACAGTAAGGAGTCAGGCTGTCTGCTCTGTACAGGCTGCCGCAGCTCCAGGGTCCTAGAGCCTGCCTGCTCTTCCTGTGTGTAGCAGAGCTGAGATTGTTCTCAGTCTGCTCATCCCTGTGCATAGACATCTATATCTATGCACAGGGATGAGCAGAGAGGACATCGCGTTTTGGACTACGTCGGACAGAAGAGGATTTTTTTAATTAAAGATGGAGTCCCTAATGGCTTTTTTTTTTATTTGTAATAAAAAATTTTCTCTATGTTGTTTTTTTTTAACCCTTTATTGGAGATTCTTAGTGGCCGGGTCAAACGTGCCCTGACATTAAGAATCTCGGGCTTAATACCAGCTTGTATAACAAAGCTGGTATTAACCCCTTTATTACCCAGCGTGCCACCGCCACCAGGGCCGCTGGAAGAGCGGGTTTCAGCGCCAGAAGAAGGTACTTCAATGAACGCGCCATCTTCTGGGGCGGCTGCGGGCTGCAATTTGCAGCGGGGGGTGCCCAGAAAGCTTGGGCCTCCCTGCGCTGCGGATTCCAGCCCCCAGCTGCTTAGCTATACCTGGCTAGACATAGAAATTGTGCTGAGCCCCACGCATTTTTTTTTTATTATTTCATGAAATTCATGAAATAATTAAAAAAAAGGGCTCCCCTATATTCTTGTGTCTGGCCAGGTACAAATAGGCACCTGGGGGTTGGGGGCAGCCCGTCGCTGCCTGCTGGATCTGGCTGGTTCCAGAAATACGGCGAAGCCCACGTGAAATTTTTTTCTGACAAATCCATAAAACAATGTATATAAAAGGGACTGCATCTTTATTAACCCCTGGTCCATGGGCGAGGGGTTAATAAAGATGCATTCCCTTTTTTAGGATTGTTTTATTGATTTTTCAGAAAAAAAATTACCGTATATACTCGTGTATAAGCCGACCCGTGTATAAGCCGACCCCCCTACTTTTGCCCCCAAAACCTGGGAAAACCTATTGACTCGTGTATAAGCCGAGGGTGGACCCCAGCACAGGTATACAGCCCCCAGCAGTGTGGTATACAGCAGCCCCAGAGGTATGTACAGCAGCCCCAGTGGTAGTATACAGCAGCACCCCCAGTGGTATATACAGCAGCAGCCCCAGTTGTATATACAGCAGCAACCCCAGTAGTTAGTATACAGCAGCCCCAGTAGTTAGTATACAGCAGCCCCAGAGGTATATACAGCAGCCCCAGTGGTAGTATACAGTAGCAGCCCCAGTGGTAGTATACACGCAGCCCCAGTGGTATATACAGCCCCAGTGGTAGTATACAGCCCCCCCATCAGTATACAGCAGCCCCAGAGGTATATACAGCCCCAGTGGTAGTATATATGCAGCCCCAGTGGTACATACAGCCCCAGTGTAGCATATACGCAGCCCCAGTGGTACATACAGCCCCAGTGGTACATACAGCCCCAGTGTAGTATATACGCAGCCCCAGTGGTATATACAGCCCCAGTGTTGCATACAGCCCCAGTGTAGTATATACGCAGCCCCAGTGGTACATACAGCCCCAGTGGTACATACAGCCCCAGTGTAGTATATACGCAGCCCCAGTGGTACATACAGCCCCAGTGTAGTATACAGCCCCCCATCAGTATCCAGGGCCCCCCTGCCTTGTGCACAAACCTGTAAAGGAAGAGATTAGTATACTTATCACTGTCCCGCTGCTGCTGTCCTGCCGCCGCCAACGCGCTCCTCCATCTTCTTCCGGTTTCCTCCTCGGTCACGCCGACAATGATGTCATTGCCAGCGCCGACCGGAGGAAGCCGGAAGCAGACGGAAGAAGACGGAGGAGCGCGATGACGGCGGCGGGACAGCGGCAGCGGGACAGTGATAAGTATACTAATCTCTTCCTTTACAGGTTTGTGCACAAGGCAGGGGGGCCTGTATACTCATGGGGGCGGGCCTGTATACTGTATACACTGTATACAGTGTATACAGTATACAGTGACTCGCGTATAAGCCGAGGGGGGGACTTTTCAGCCTATTTGCCTATTTGCACCTGGCCAGACACAAGAATATAGGGGAGCCCTTTTTTTTTATTATTTCATGAATTTCATGAAATAATAAAAAAAAAATGCGTGGGGCTCAGCCAGGTACAGCTAAGCAGCTGGGGGCTGGAATCTGCAGCGCAGGGAGGCCCAAGCTTTCTGGGCACCCCCCGCTGCAAATTGCAGCCCGCAGCCGCCCCAGAAAATGGCGCGTTCATTGAAGCGCCTTCTTCTGGCGCTGAACCCCGCTCTTCCAGCGGTGGCACGCTGGGTAATAAAGAGGTTAGGGCCAGCTTTGTATTATCAGCTGGCCCTAAGCCCGAAATTTATGGCGGTCAAGCCAATATTAGACATGACCGCCATGAATTTCTATTAAATTGTTTTAAAAAAAACACAACACAGAGAAACATTTTTATTAGAAATAAAAAAAAAAGCCATTAGGCACTCCATCTTTAATTTAAAAAATCCTCTTCTGTCCGACGTAGTCCAAAACGCGATGTCCTCTCTGCTCATCCCTGTGCATAGATACACACAGGAAGAGCAGGCGGGCTCTAGGACCCTGGAGCTGCGGCAGCCTGTACAGAGCAGACAGCCTGACTCCTTACTGTGCGAGTTTCCCAGCGATTACTTGCACAGTAAACGAGTCCAATGAAAGTCAATGCCAATCCTAGTTTTGTCAGAGTCTCTGACAAAACTAGGATTGCTTCAGGCTGAGGCTTTCCAGACACATCTGCGATTTGTAAATCACACACTACTCGCTATTACTCGCCTCCCCATTCATTAACATTGGACTCGCTAGACTCGCAACGAGTAGCGAGTCCCGGGCTCGGACTCGCTAGAGTCAAGCGATTCCGAGTAATTTAGGACTCGCCCACCACTATTCTTTGGTCTTCTTTCTTTTCTCCATGCTCAATGTGGTACACACAAGGACACAGGACAGAGGTTGAGTCAACTTTAATCCATATCAACTGGCTGCAAGTGTGATTTAGTTATTGCCAACACCTGTTAGGTGCCACAGGTAAGTTACAGGTGCTGTTAATTACACAAATTAGAGAAGCATCACATGATTTTTCTAACAGTGCCAATACTTTTGTCCACCCCCCTTTTTATGTGTGGTGTGGAATTATATCCAATTTGCCTTTAGGACAATTCTTTTTGTGTTTTTTCATTGAAGAAAAATTAAATGAAGATAATAATACCAAAGAATTTGTGATTGCAATCATTTTCAGGAAGAAACTGAGTATTATCTGACAGAATTGCAGGAGTGTCAATACTTTTGGCCATGACTGTATATGTGTCTGCATGCTCACCAAACATGGCCAATATAGCTCTCAAGCGGTTTATTTTTTCATTTTCATTGTAAATCATATAGTTTTATATTATTATTATTATTTAGAATTATAGTGCCATTTATTCCATGGTGCTTTATATGTGAAAAGGGCAAACATGGACAAGTAAAATAAGCATGAACATTACAAAGCACACAGAGGGACTGGAGGAAAGAGGAATATTTGCAAATTGCCTCTTGAGAGAAAAAAAGGACTTGAATTCTAGTGTCACCTATATAAGGCTGGCAAAGTTGTCGAGGATTGGGATGTCAACAGTGGCGTAACTTCAGGCCCAGGGGCCCCGATGCGAAAGCTTCAACGTGGCCCCCAATTATTGCAAATCTTTAATAACATCAGTCTTTTTCTATGGGCCAAAGGGACTTTTGGGCCCCCCTAGGCTCCAGGGCCCGGGTGCGATCGCAACCCCTGCACCTGTTGTAGTTATGCCCCTGGATGTGACCCGGTCCATGGTCCCAGAGCAGTCAATAAAAGAAGGGGGAAGGAGTTTATGGAATTTTATAGGCTTTTATAGGGGTTTATGGTTGGTTGTCGTGATGCCACCTGTGGTATGGGGCTATTAGTGGCCACCGGTCACTCTGGGGATGATGCGGTCTGGAACCTCTGGGGATGATGGGATGGCAGCTGTGATGGTTTCTCTCCCTAAGGGTGGAGAGGATCCCTAGGGCATCTGTGGTAAAGGTCTTGGGTGATGGAGGACCAGCGGGGCTGATCTGGCTGCAGGGAGTGATTGGACATCTCTCAGGCAGGCTCCTGCAACCTGCGTGGCTTATCAGTCTTCCATTCCTCAGGCGGGAAATGACCAGACTGACACGTAGTTCTGAGTTACACACCCGGTTTACTTAGCTTTCTCTGCTAGCACCACAAGGTACAGTTATGGTTCAATTGCCGTCCGGATAGTCCTCAGCAACCAGGATGTCTTGTCCAGTACACCCACTTCATGTTCCTCCCTTCTCAGGTTGCTCTTTCTCAGTGCTGCCTGCTCACCTGACTCTTGCTCACGCCTCTGCACACAGTGGCCCAATCCAGCAGTCATGGGTCTTGTCAGGTGACCGGTCGTGTCCCCTGACCCTAGTACGGCTACTTTCTCGGTGGATCTGTTGGGTGTCGGCCACAGTTCCTTGAGATCTAGTGGACTCAGGTTCCATGGTTGGAGAGTAGAGTCTCCTCGCTACCTTCAGGGCCGGTTCCCTGATTCTCGCCCTGCCCTTACGCTGTATTTCAGATTGGGGCGCATGGGTGGATCGCTCACTGTCCGTGCCACTAAGGCTCCCTCTGTCTCTCTGCAGTCTGTTGTTCTGGGACCCAGGACAAGCCTCATTTCCGGTCGTCCTCTTAGTCCTTCCTCTTTCTCTTACTCCACCAACTTTCTCTCCTAACTCACTACTTCCTGTTCTTCCTTTTCTACTTCCTGACTGCTTCCCTACTAACTTCCCAACCTCCACCTTTCTCCCACTGACTATCTTGGCCCTCCCCCAATCGCGTCCGCCCGCCGTCCCTGGGACTGGGTGTGTTGGGTGGTTTGTGGGGGTCTGGACTTACCATCCCGTATACTGCAGACAGGGTGCAATACTCCTCTGTGGCGATCAGACTGTAGGGGTGCCACATAGTGGTTAAATCACTTGTTGAAAGCCAACAAGTGCAGTGTGCCGGTCACATTTTGCGCTAGCTGTCATGCTGCGCACCCTTGAGGGACAGGATACTTTTCACCCCTTTCCAGTCCTGTTAAATAGGAACTTTTTCAGAGCCATTCCCATGTGGCAAGCAACACAGTGGCTGGTAACAGGGCATTCAAGCAGCAGCCAGGTTATATAAACCGGAAACCAAAGCAAGCATTGCAGACCTAAACTAATCCAAGATCAGAGACCAGAGCAAGAACCACCTCAGAAGCACACAAACACTAACCTCTACCGCCAAAACAGAACTGAAATAATGGATTCAATCTTCCTCCCAGGCTTTAAATTGGATCCCAGTGGTAACCTGACATCACTGAGGCAACACCCAATATCCATCCTCAGTCCACAGAGATTACCAAAGAGGGGAGAGGGAAGTGGAGAGAACCTCACAACACCTGACTGCCCAAGCAGATACAGCATCCCGTATTCGCTAGCAACTGCTAACATCAGGGGATCCAGCATCACAGGGACCCTGAGTAGCATTATTGCTGGAAGCAGTGGCACCCCGCCTCCAAGTGATACCAGGAATAAGTCTCCTGGAACGTAATACCCGGTTAAAGCAAGCACCCATGCAAGCTCTAACCCCGGAGGTGACACCCTGCCCCTCATGACCAGTGAAGGGCAACAGGCAACCTGCCAGAGATGTGGAGTGCACCCAGGAGCCCAAGGGGCTCGGTTGGGTGCAGAACTGCCAGACCTGACAACCTATTGGAAATAGCAATTCTAATATTGACCCTTTTATGAGCCTTTCCACAAAACTTAGGGTAACTCTTCAGAAGGAGGAATGTTACCCTTCAGACCACAGATCTCTAAAGTAATTTGACAAAGCAGCATTATCAATGTTAAACGACTACAGTCCCAATGAGTTTTTCCTGTGTTTATATTTTGCCCATATTCTTCTCTGTTACAAAGGTAAGGTAGCACTCACTGTCTTCACACAGATTTCAGATTTGCTACTTACAAAAGATCTATTACTCAGCATGTGAAACACAATCCCTTCAGAGACCAGCACTGAGTTAGGAGGGAATGATAGACCATCAAATATCATACTCAGTTTAACAAGGAGGGAGAAATATATTTGAACCTCAAAGCATTACACAAATAAAAGTAAAGACCATCCTATCTAATAATTCCCCTAAGCCAGCTTCCGTCACTATGTAACGTTTATGACGTCACATCCGACTGAAGCTGGCTTAGGTATGTTTCACCCTAACTAATATGGCCGCCGTTTTGTCGGTAGTGGGGACTTTCAATGCCCCACTACGATTCTAAAGTGCTGCTCTGCCCCTCCACGCGATTCTAACGTGCTGCTCTGCCTCTCCACGCTGATATTATACTTACCACCCGTCCGGACACCCGATCGCAGCCGCCTCCGTCTTCCTGCATCTTCCTCCATCCTCCGTCTTCTGCCCGCTATCTTCTATGTCACCACCCCGTACATAGCAAAACCAAGATGGCGGCCGAAAAATCTTGCGAGAGTTCCCGCCCGCCATCTTGATTTCGCCCTGTCCTCAGCGGCAACATGCAAGATGGCGGCCGGGAAGTCTTGCCACACAAGACTTCCCAACCATCATCTTTAATGGCGCCACCCCGGACATGGCGAAACCAAGATGGCGGCCGGGAAGTATTGCTGGACTTCCCGCCCGACATATTGGTTTCGGCCTGTTCAGAGTGGCGACATGCAAGATGGCAGGAAGTTAGTATGTCGCTGCCACTCTGCCCCCCCCGGCCTCCGCTCACCACTCTGCCCCCCCGGCCTCCGCTGACCCCTCAGCCCCCGTCAGCCTCCTCCGGACTATGCTGACCACTCTGCCCCCCCCGGCCTCCGATGTCCACTCTGCTCCCCCCCGGCCTACGCTGACCACTCTGCCCCCCTCGGCCTCTGCTGACCACTCTGCCCCCCCGGCCTCCGCTGACCACTCTGCTCTCCCGGCCTCTGCTGACCACTCTGCCCCCCGGCCTCCACTGACCACTCTGCCCCTTCCGGCCTCCACTGACCACTCTGCCCCCCACCTGGCCTCCGCTGACCACTCTGCCCCCCACCTGGCCTCTACTAACCACTCTGCCCCCCCGGCCTCCGCTGACCACTCTGCCCCCCCGGCCTCCGCTGACCACTCTGCCCCCCCGGCCTCCGCTGACCACTCTGCCCCTCCAGCCTCCACTGACCACTATGCCCCACCCCTCCTGGCCTCTGCTGACCACTCTGCCCCCCTTGCCCTACACTGGCCACTCTGCCACCCCCGGCCTCCGCTGACCACCCTGCTCCCCCCAGTCTCTGCTCACCACGCTGCCCCCCTGGCCTACACTGACCACTCTGCCCCCCACCTGGCCTCCGCTGACCACTCTGCCCCCCACCTGGCCTCTGCTGACCACTCTGCCCCCCGGCCTCCGCTGACCACTCTGCCCCCTCCGGCCTCTGCTGACCGCTCTGCCCCCCCCTCGGCATACGCTGACCAATCTGCCCCACCCCCCAGCCTCCGCTGACCTCTCTGCCCCCCGGCCTCCGCTGACCACTCTGCCCCCAGGCCTCTGCTGACCACTCTGCCCCAGGCCTCCGCTGACCACTCTGCACCCAGGCCTCCGCTGACCACTCTGCCCCCCGGCCTCCACTGACCACTTTGCCCCCCGGGCCTCCGCTGACCACTCTGTCCCCCGGCCTCCGCTATCAACTCTGCCCCCCCCGGCCTCCACTGACCACTCTGCCCCCCCTGGCCACCGCTGACCACTCTGCCCCCCCTGGCCTCTGCTGACCACTTGCCCCCCCCGGCCTCTGCTGACCACTCTGCCCCACTCCGGCCTATGCTGACCACTCTGCCCCCCCGGCATCCGCTGACAACTCTGCCCCCCCGACCTCCACTGACCTCTCTGCCCCCCCGGCCTCCACTGACCACCCTGCCCCCCGTCCTCCGCTGACCACTCTGCCCCCCCAGCCTCCGCTGACCACTCTGCCCCCCCGCCCAGCCTCCGGTGACCACTCTGCCCCCCCTGCCTCCGCTCACCACTCTGCCCCCCCGTCCTCCGCTGACCACTCTGCCCCCCCGGTGCTAACCACTGAGCCACCATACAGTGCTAACCACTGAGCCAACGTACAGTGCTAACCACTGAGCCACCGTACAGTGCTAACCACTGAGCCACCGTACAGTGCTAACCACTGAGCCACCATATACACTGCTAATCACTGAGCCACCATACTGTGCTAACCACTGAGCCACCATAAAGTGCTAACCACTGACTCACCGTATACAGTGTTAAACACTCAGCCACCATAGAGTGCTAATCACTCAGCCACCTTATACAGTGCTAACCACTGAGCCACCTTATACAGTGCTAACCACTGACCCACCATACTGTGCTAACCAATGAGCCTCCATACACAGTTAAGCACTCTGCCTTTATATAGTGCTAACCACTGAGCGGCCATATACTGTGCTAACCACTGAGCCACCATACTTTGCTAAACACTAAGCCACCGCGCTGTGCTAATCACTGAACCACCATACAGTGCTAACCATTAAGCCACCATACAATGCTAACCACTGAGCCACCATACTGTCCTAGCCACTGAGCCACCATGCAGTGCTAAACATTAAGCCACCATACAGTGCTAACCACTGTGCCACCGTACAGTGCTAACCACTGAGCCACCATACAGTGCTAAACACTGAGCCACCATACAGTGCTAACCACTGAGCCACCATACTGTGCTAACCACTGAGCCACAATATACAGTGCCAACCACTGAGGCACCATACAGTGCTAATGACAGAGTCACCGTATACAGTGCTAACCACTGAGCCAGCATACAGTGCTAACCACTGAGCCACCATACTGTGCTAACCATTGAGCCACCATACTGTGCTAACCACTGAGCCACCATATACAGTGCCAACCACTGAGGCACCATACAGTGCTAATCACCGAGTCACCGTATACAGTGCTAACCACTGAGCCACATTACTGCTCTAATTATTGAGCCACCATATACAGTGCCAACCACTGAGCCACCATAGAGTGCTAACCACTGAGGCTCCGTATACAGTGCTAACTATTGAGCCAGCGTATACTGTGCTAACCACTGCGCCCCTGTATACTCTGCTAACCACTCAGCCACCGTATACTCTGCTAACTACTGAGCCGCCATAAAGTCTGCTAACCACTAAGCCCCCATATACTCTGCTAACCACTGAGTCGCCGTAAACTCTGCTAGCCACTGAGTTGTCGTATACTCTGCTAAGCACTCTGCTGCGGGCAGGAGAGGGCCGAGGAACAGTGGCCAGGAAGGCCCCCCCGCCTACTGCCTGCACCCAGCTGCTGTTCCCCGGCTCCCTCCTGCCCGCATCCGGCCACTGTCCCCCGGCCCCCTCCTGCACGCACCCGCCCGCTTTTCCTCGGCCCCCTCCTGCCCGCACATGGCTGCTGTTCCCCGGCCCCCCCCTGCCAGCACCCGGCCACTGTCCCCTGGCCTCCTCCTGACCGCACCCGCCTGCTGTCTCCTCCTGGACTCCGGCACCACTGCATGCTGGCACCGCTGCACACCGGTACTGCTGTATGTTTTCTATCTATTATAATAAAAGCCCTAAGCCAACTTCCGTCACTATGTAATGGTATCGCTACGTGACAGAAGTTGCATCCGTGACAGAAGTTGTCTGTACACCCGTCATGGGTGATCCAAGATGGCCGACTTTTGGCGGTAGTCGGGCTATCACAGCCCCACCACCACCATTGGAAGCCTCTGCTGCGCCCCACACTCTGTCACCCCCCCCCACTTCATCACACTCCTCATCACACACATTCCCCCCGCTTCATTCTGCAACTCCACACGACTCCACTTCACATATAACCCCCCCTATCTTGCCAGCAATCATACCCCCATCTACACTCATGCCGCCATCTATACTTACCGCCCCGCCATTGGAGCCCCTCCTCTTCCACGCCGCCGCCCCCGCTGCCTCCATTGGATGGTCTTCGTCCCCGTCCATCCGTCCTCTCCAGCGTCCAAGATGGCTTCCGGGAAGTCTCGCGACACTTCCCACCCGCCATGTAAGATCACACCACATTCAAGATAGCGTTCTGAAAGTCTAGCGAGACTTTCCGGATGCCATCTTGGATGTGGCGCAATCCAACCCTTAAATCCTTAAAGCCTTAATCTAGTGGAAATGATTATAAAACTGATTTATGGGACATTTTAGCTACAGAATCTATGATAAATTGCTCATTTAATTTGTACCTTTCATCATTTTATTATTAAACCACTCCTAATGTTTTCATAAAATGCTGACAGAACCTGTGCGATGTCACAGCCATGTGTTTATAATTGGCAGAGCTAAAGGGCCCATTACACGCTTCAATGTCTCAGCGATCCGACCAATGATCCAACTTGGCCGAGATTGCTGGGACATCGTTTAGTGACCGCTGCTGAGGTGTCACACATACAGATATATTGAACTACGCAACAACAATTCCGCAACAAGTGAAGGATACTTGCGGTCATTTGGTCGCCTACGTGCTTCAGTTCTGAATAGGCGAAGTTGCAAACGAGATCGTTGGAAAGGTGTCGAATGACTGATTTATGGTCCTGTTCATAAACCTGCGATCAACGATCAACGACTTATCGTTGGTCGTATCTACATGTCACACGCAACGTCATTGTAGCAACGCTCTAAAAGCCATGACGTTGCAATGATACTGTTAACAACATCGTAGCGTGTAACGGGCCCTTAAGTCTACATAGACATTAACAATTTTGCTTAATTAGCTCGCCCATTATGGTCACATGATTATGACCACAATGCAATATTTGCTGGCATGCCCATACTTGCAAAATGTGTTTGGAGATAAGATTTATTTTACTTGTCTACATGTATACGCCTCATTTGTGAGTCTCCACTATAAACATCCTTTACTACATTTTAAGTATATATAACTGATTTTAATTTATTAATAATTCTATTTTTAGCTCATTACATGAATGGGTTTCTTACAACATTTATTATTAGTCATTTTAGTGCTTCTATGTGTCAGAGCTGAAAACAATTGTAGATTGATATGAACATGAAACGTACTTTATCAGGAGCAAAGTGATTAGAGCTGCTAGGAGCATGACTGTGGCTTGACTAAGTCACACACAGCAAATCATAAACACATTCTTTCGTCTTGTTCACATGGGTAGCTCTGGAGGAAGTGCAGTGCAGAACTATTCATTTTAGCAAAGAAGCAGTTGTTCAGAGCAGTTTAGTCTCTATCTTGTATACTATGTTATTAAATATGAGCCAGGTCTGGAGTGCTGATGTGAGGAATGCCAGGTTGTATTGGTACATTTGAGATGTCCTCAGAGCTGCCTGTTTTTCCCCATTGCGAGCTGGATCTCCTGGCTTGTTCACACAAGGTGAGGACTTCTGGCTCATACCAGGTCTTTCAGGTCACTGTCTGCTTCATGTTGGGATGTCACGTACGTATGATGTGCAATGACCTCTAAGAACTGGTGACATAGGATAGCCTAAAGTTAAGAGGTCAAAAGATGTGAAAGCAGAAAGATGAACACTTCTTGCTACCTGCTTCCCCAGCCTCAGGGACTCTTCTTTCAACCATAGTATTTCCAGACATTCACTCTAGGTTAAGCCTTCTGGCAATGACCAGGCTTCAGAAGCAACTGTATGTTGCACATCTTAGACATCACAAAATGTGATGCACATAGACTTCCAAAGCATAACCACAGACCAAAGTCACAGTTTAGACTGAAAAGACTGGGAAATGTGGTTCACGATGAGGCTGGGAGCAGAGGAGGGTACAAACTAGTCAACAATCAGGCAAGTGTTCTTATTTTTTTTGGGGGGGTAGTTAACATCTTACGCTTATTACGCTCCGGTTTCTGGACGGCTCCCGGAAAATAAAAAGGGGTATTTTGTGTATAAAGAACAGCTTAGCTAAGAGTCAAATTTCTTGGAAACATACACATGATTTGGTGAATATTAATTTTGTCAGATCTGTTCATCTCTTCCTTGTACATGTACTTTCACTGAAACTGAATATCTTGGGTTCAATACCAGCTTCTGCAATTTTGAAAGCATTGTTGACCTGAAACTCCTGAATACAGCCTGAATCTCTACAAGAATGGCAATCATCCAAGATAACTTAAAGAGGACCTGTCACCAACCATACATGGTGATCTAATTACAGTACTGAATGCAGCATGTCTGCTGCATTCAGGCAAGGGGTCACCCATCCCTTGAGCCCCCCTGTACCCCAAGATATTAGACTTTGAAAACTTACGTACTGGAGCCGGATAGGAGGGGTCTAGTGGCTGGAGCCACTTCTCTCAAAGGGCAGCTTCACGCCCCTCGGATCTTTCATCCGCCTCCCTCATGCCGATCATTGTCTCCCTCGCCTGCTGCAGAACACAAAGTGAGGGATGCGGTTCTGTCCGCATAGCCCCGCCTCCTGCGGTGATGTCACCGCTTATACCCGTCCTGCTCCATTTTAACCATAGAGCAGGGTGGAGAAAGGAGGTGATGTCACAGCAGGAGGCGGGGCTATGCAGCCAGAACTGCATCGCTTGCTTTGTGTTATGCAGCTGGCGAGGGAGACAATGATTGGCTTGAGGGAGGCGGCAGTGGGCGGATTAAAGATCCAGGGGGCGTGAAACTGCCCTTTGAGAGAAGTGGCTCCAGCCACTAGACCCCCTTCTATCCGGCTCCAGTATGTAAGTTTTCAAAGTCTATTATCTCGGGGTACAGTAAGGGCTCAAGGGATTGGGGACCCCTTGCCTGAATGCAGCAGACATGCTGCATTCAGTGCTATATTCAGATCACCATGGATGGTTGATGATAGGTCCTCTTTAAGCTTTAAACTTTCTGTCCTTAATTTCTTCAAAAGGGTTGTGCCCATCTGTTGCACAAACTATCTGGATGACAGCATACTGTATAACCCTCACTCTACTAATGGTGACGAAACACTGTTACAATCCAATATTACAGATGTTTCTCTCCAGCCTTTCTGGAACATTACGATGTGCTTTATAAATAATAGATTTAGAATTTTGCATTCCTTTTAGTTTTGAACTTAGCACTCATCGGAAATTGAAACATAGTGATTTTGTTGTATTCACTTAAATGAAAGTATTTCTCCAAAATGAGCAAAATTAAATTAGTACTTATTGCTTAAATGCATTGGTGAAATTTAATCAGAAATTGTTTTCTAAATAGATTGGTATAGATTAGGTTACAATTAAATATAACTAGGCAGAATCTGTAATCCCACAACTACAAAGGAGAATTTTACAGAACGGACTGACCTTGATGCAGCATTTAAATTCTATCTTCTACAATTATCTTCACAAGAGAACATAAAGTTTGATCTGGTACACAGATTAAATCATTTTCTTCTCTATAAAACTTTAATGATAACACATCACCTTAAGAGTTTAATGCTTGTCTTTTACACCATTAGACTAAAAAAAATGAATATTTTGATCTGTGGGGCACAGATAATATGCTTCAACCAATTATTATTTTATGGCACCAATGTTCTCACTGCTGCAAAATCAACTTTTTCTTCTATGAAGGCTAAATGTTGGGACCTCTTGTATATAGATTTATAATATTATATATTTTACTATTTTAAATCCCTTAATAGCTATGCAGCAGAGCTCTGGGAAATTGATTCTGCAGAAAGGTAAAATATCAAATTCAAGAATATATAGAAAACTAATTATGTGTGTGTTTGTGGGGGTCATCTACTAAAGAGTGATAAGTATGTCACTATGAAATGTTAAGAAAATTGATCTGTTTGATATTCAAGCCTTTGAAGGGAAGGTGCAACAATTTTATTTGCGTAAAGAATTATTTTAAACAGAAAATTAAATACATTAATCCCTTAGCGATGTAGGTTGAATGATACGTCCTAGGTCGCCTCCTGTGCTGAGTTTTCATCATTTCCTGAACAGATCTCAGCACCCAACATGTGCAGGTAATAGATGCGGGTGGATCATTCACCCGCTCGCTGCTATTAACCGTCTAGATAGCACTGTCAATCACTGAGGATCATGTTATTCTCCACCAGCATTGGTGACACTGTGGCGCGATCACAAGGTGTTGATATGTTGCCATGACAGCGAGGGGTCCTGTGCAGACCCCTGATGCTGTCATAGATATCCAAAGGACTGAAGACAAGGAGTAGCCCACACTCGAAACGCGTAGAATTAACACCTTCCTTTTACAAGATTCTGGTCTTTCCTTGCAAACAGCAGCGCGGGCTACTCCTCATCTTCAGTCCTTTGGAAATCTATGCACGTTGTGGGGCACACAACTGAACAAGGTGAGCAGTTCCTTAATAAAATTACCATTTAATAAGAAGATTAGACCCTATTTATTGCACCTTTGTCTGTCCCTATTTAGTTGTTACTCACTGATGCAGTCATGACGCACTTTCTGAGTGCCTGCATTCAAAGAAAATAATTATTTGTGCTGTGCAGAGCTGTGGATTATCACCGCTCTGAACAGTATAAGTAATTGAACACTGCAGTATTGAGGCGCCCTAAAAGGCCAAGTTAAATAACGGAAAAAAGAAAAGAAAAGTTTGTAGAGAGAATCGATGTAAGAGACCAAAAAGAGTGGTCTAAATATGTTAAAACACCCTGTTTCCCCTAAAATAAGATGGGCATGAGGGGCGTTACTGAATGGGAGTATTGGAAGGGAAAGGTGGGGATATATTGGGGGCTGCATGGGAATATTGGGGCTTGGAGGGGGATGATGGAAAAATAAGACATCCCCTGAAAATAAGACAAAGTGCATTTTGTGTAGCAAAAAGTTAGATAATAGAGTGTCTTATTTTAGAGGAAACAATGTACCAAGTCATGATAGCGAGCACACCACTGCAAGCAAACACACTTATGTGACTACTGTAACCGAGGATTAACTAAGCTCAGGGGCGTAGCTACAATAGGTGCAGGGTTTGCAATTTTACTGGGGCCCTGGTGCCTAAGGTGCCCAAAAAGTCACTTTTTCTCATATTAAAATTCCAATACTTTTAAAGGCTTGAAATTCTTGGGGGCACCATTTGAGCATTTGCATTGGGGCCCATGAGTTTCAAGTACCGCCACTGACTGAGGTAATGAGGGAGTGCAAATCACATGATCAGCTGCAGCAAAGATCAGCAGGGACCACTGAAGCCGCAGCACTGTAGGGGATTTAAGTAAAGAGTTAAGAAGGAGAAAAAAATGTTTTCCAACATTCTTCTGGTTCAGTTTTGTGTTGCAGCTGGACTTCACTGCCATGATCAACATTCTCAGTCCTGGGTGCATGGGAGTGCAAAAATAATTAGGCGATAATATCATTTTTTAGCAGTTTTTGTGTTCCCTTAAATTCCATCAATATTTCAATGTAGTTTGCATTACGGTATTTAGGAACTCTTTGTATGTGTTACGTAAATATTTCCAAAAGTTGAATTTAGCAAATGTGTTTTCATAGCATTCTGCGGTTATTATCAACAGTATGTCCTTGCAGTTTCGTAGCTGATTTGCCTGTTTTTCCCCATTGAAATAAAAACTGTGACATCAGTATAACACTTCCAAAAGTAAATAAAAAAGTATTTTGCAATTTTTATTTTAGAACCAGTTCTATAAATATAATATATTCCTAGAATTCTGCAGTATGCTACATACGTAGGTTTAAAATGCATGGTGGAGATTTCCCTTCTAGATTTACATGCAAAAAATCTGCAGCATAGTGCAATACCAGCTAATGTAATGAGACTTTAAAAAAGCTAATTTACATGTTGCATAAATTTGCAATGCGTAAATTGGCATGTACATTTAATAAGATCCACATATAACGTATCAGTCAAAGTATAAATACGTGCAGGCATACATCCTGACAAACACTTTATTTTAGAACTTCCATCTATTATATGTGTGGCGCAGAGCAAAGCTTTTACTTCCTTGACTGATTTATAGAATTTTATAGGACACTTGATGACTTAAGAGTGCTTCATATATCTTGAAAAAAGCCTTCTTGGCATCTTCTCTAATTTTGTGTCTTTAACGTCCGAAGGTCTAAAAATCACTAGATCAGCGTGAATCAAATATTTATTACTAAACCTTCCAGAAAAATGTGCTACTTTATATGTAATAAACTGCTGTGAAAATACATAATGTCTAAAATGCTTTTAATAGAAGACAACGTCTAAGTTAAAAAAAATTGTATATGATACTGTAATTATTGAATTTATAGAAAGAAAACTTAACTGTCTTCATAGATACTCAAAGAAGCAATTAACAATATTTAACTAGTGGTTCAGTCAACTATAAATGAAGGAAATCTGACATCCCCGTAATGCTATTTATCTGTTGATATACATTTAATCTGCAAGTAAATAGCCTTGTGTGTTGACTTAGAGTGCAGCTAATCAGAAAAAAGTTAGTTTTAATTGTGTTGTAATCACTGACATTTTACCTAAGAGGTCTTTTTACACTAGAGTTTTTATGCATCCAATGACAACCCGGCTAAAAACGCATTCGAACGCATCCGTTTTAAATTATTAAACCATATTATAATGGATCCATAAGCCGGATCCGGAATAATACCAATGAGGTCATCTCCAGCTGCCTCAGGTTTTTGTCCATCTTTTTACAGATCCTTTTGAGGATCCTCCAAAAGATAGATACACAGACAGACAGATATAGATGAGCTTACCAGTCTCCTGTGATCTATTGCTACCGGGGCCGCCCAATCACAGACACTCACTCTCTGTGAAAGTGTCTGTGTTTGGCTGTTGTAACTGAGAGTGCACCCTCACAATCTGTATGACTGCATTCACATGCGGCGTATTTGGCTGCGTATTGCGCAGTGGCACTCTTTTTGCATGCGTTTACGCACAAAAAAGCGTGACTGCATGCAGACGCCGCTCTTTTCGCGGCATGCTTTTCCCGAGGTTATTTTAACATGTAGTCTATGGGAAAAGCACACCGAAAAAAGCACAAAGAATTACCTTGTCAATTCTTTTTGCGCGCGCGCTTTTGCAGTAAAAGTGCGTGCAAAAATATATGGCTGAACGCGGCGTCTGCATGCCTTTCAGCAAAAGCCCTAGCTTTTGCTGGACTGTGTATCCAGCTTTCTTTTGCAGTGCAATTACGCGAGCGCTCAAAAGCACCGCGTAAATGCAGGAATATGCCCGAATTACGCTCTGTGTGAATGTAGCCTACCAGTGTATGCGGTCGGTTGCCATATAGATTAGTGTATGGCAACCAACCTGCCATCATAGTGCTTAAAATAAATAAAAAATGAATAAAAAATGTTTAGTGGTCACCTGTATTTTTCATTCTCAGCACAGATAAAGCGGACAGCTGTGGGCTGCCACCCTCAACTGCCTAGCTTTACCCAGGCTGCCAATTTAAAACTTTCTTCCAAACCTCATGTTCATCATCGATGGTGAATATTCGAATAGTACAAGGCATTCAATATGAATAACTCTAACCCAAATATTTTGGTATACGCCCATCACTACGTATTATGTTTTCCTTGTTTTCTTCCTTTTTGGAATAGAGATGCTTCCATTTGATTATTTACTCTGTCCTATCCCCTTTTGAGTGTGGTAATTTAAACCTTATATTACATCACTGATCTTTTCTTCTGGTGATATTCTTTGTTTAGTCAACTAGGAGTTACAGTTAGCTAACCTTGCACCAGTGGCCAGATGTTGAGTCATCACACAAATGCAATAATGAATGGAGCTCAAATTGTCTTAAATAGATTAAATTGAATGCTAATAAATTCTATGTCTAAAGGTACCGTTACACACAACGATATTGTCAATGATATCAATGCAGCGTCACGGATTTCAGATCGTTCAAAAGACATTGTTTGGAGATCGTTGCATGTAAATGCAGGATATCTGATTAAAAAATCGTTGGATCATTGATCGAAGATTTGTGATCCTCACCTCAAATCTGTCGTTCGTCGTACAATTAAGTTTCTGAAGATGTGCATGATTGCTCAGTGTGACGAGGAGATGAACGATATTGTTCACAAGGCTCCCTATTTCTGGCGGTGTAATGGTCAAAAAGTTTTTAAAAATGTATTTCCGCTGTGTTCGTAACATTTAAACACGCTCCTGCAGCTCTGAGGCACCTGCCAGCACAGTGCTGCAGGAGCGCGTAAAAAGCAGTGTTTATGGGGTTTATTAAACTGACCAACATGGCCACAGAGAGTGGCCACACTCATGCTGCCTCTAACATTGGCATCCCAGGAGTTAACTGTGCCAGGTTGCAGAAGTCGCAGTATTGCGGCTCTGCTACAATCATTCTTTAAAAACCGGCGGGTACTGTCATTTCACAGGGCGCCGTGACAATATACTAAACTCTTTGTTGAATACCGAGCTCTCCAAAGTACTACCACAATAAGCGTAGTGTACCAACGCTGTCCAAGGTGCTGAATGCTTCAGCACTATAATAGCT
Organism: Allobates femoralis; assembly: GCA_033576535.1. NCBI lineage: Eukaryota > Metazoa > Chordata > Amphibia > Anura > Aromobatidae > Allobates > Allobates femoralis. Next base: position 91,628,238 of record JARQOC010000006.1, read on the forward strand.
ATGGCCAGTGCACCGTAGTTTCAATGGGCGCGGGCCATAGCTTTTTTGTGTTCAAAAGTCATAACTCTTTTGGGAAGTTACTAAAAAGCTAATTTAAGTAATTGGAGATCACCACTAGAAATAAAAGGGTAAATATGGAATTAATTTGAGAGTTACAAGGCATTCATATTATTAACCAATAGTAACATAAAGGCACTAGAAACTGAAAACAAAAAAGAGACTTGTTGGCCCTGAGTCTTTTGAGATAATATTCTATGGCTGGTTTCACACCACAGTTTTTTCACTGATAAGTGTCCATCAGTGTTTTTGTGCCAAAACCAGGAGTGGTCTCCAAAACTCAGAACAGGTGTCAATGTCAATCTTTCAATTATGATTTTTCTCTGCAAGTTCCTCTCCTGGTTCCTCTCCTGGTTTTGGCGCACAAACCGGATGGAACCTGATCAGGAAAAAAAACTGCAGTGTGAAGCTAATACAAAGCTAATACAGCACTCATGAATCAAAGCATTCTACCTACATTGAAACATTGTGGTGGTTGCATTATATTGTGGGAATAGTTTGAAGCCTTTAGACCTTAGCAACTTGATATATTTCACAGAATTAAAAAGTATGTTCTGAATTCAAAAATCCTTGAGGAGGTTCTAAAGTCATCAGATCTCTGTGATACTTATGGTAACATTGCTTATATTATTTAGTAAGAGAATGTGTTAAATCCTAATAAGAAACTTTTTCACATAGATGTGAAAGACTTTGAATACCTTTTAGAAGTGACAAATCAATGCAATGTAAATCAAATTGGTGTAGACCTATTAGGAATTCACTGAACTTGGCTCTAGTCACCTTAAATGGCTGAGACCATTTTAAACATTGTACAAGAATTCATCCATCAAAGGATTTGGCTAAGCATGATTCTCCATAATGCTATGCAGCTATCACATCACATGATATAACAAATCCAATAAGGATTGATCACTAAAGCCTAATTAAGAGCTTAAACAGGCAAAGCAGCAGCCATTTTGTGGTGAATCTGAATAGTCAGTGGACTACTCACAGCTTATAAAGAATGCATTTGAAACCCTTAAAGACTAGTGATGGGCGAGTCCTAAATTACTCGGAATCGCTTGACTCTAGCGAGTCCGAGGCCGGGACTCGCTACTCGTTGCGAGTCTAGCGAGTCCAATGTTAATGAATGGGGAAGCGAGTAATAGCGAGTAGTGTGCGATTTACAAATCACAGATGTGTCTCGGAAGCTTCAGGCTCTATCTGCTAGGACTTGTTACTCTGCGAGTTTCCCAGCGTTTACTCGCACAGTAACGAGTCCAATGCAAATCAATGGCAATCCTAGTTTTGTCAGAGACTCTGACAAAACTAGGATTGCCATTGACTTGCATTGGACTCATTACTGTGCAAGTAATCGCAGGGAAACTCGCACAGTAAGGAGTCCAGCTGTCTGCTCTGTGCCCTCGGGTCCTGCAGGCTGCCCAGCTCCAGGGTCCTAGAGCCCGCCTGATGTAGCAGAGCTGAGATTGTTCTCAGTCTGCTCATTCCCTTTGCATAGACATCTATATCTATGCACAGGGGATGTAGCAGAGAGCACATCACGTTTTGGACTTTGTCGGACGGAAGAGGATTTTTTTAATTAAAGATGGAGTCCCTAATGGCTTTTTTTTATTATTTCTAATAAAAATTTTTCTCTGTGTTGTGTTTTTTTTAACCCTTTATTGGAGATTCTTAGTGGCCGGGTCAAACCTGGCCTGACATTAAGAATCTCGGGCTTAATACCAGCTTGTATAACAAAGCTGGTATTAACCCCTTTATTACCCAGCGTGCCACCGCCACCAGGGCCGCTGGAAGTGCGGGCTTCAGCGCCAGAGGATGGCGCTTCAATGATATAGATGTCTATGCACAGGGAATGAGCAGACTGAGAACAATCTCAGCTCTGCTACATCATCTCTGTGCACAGGGAGAGCAGGCAAGGTCTAGGACCCTGGAGCTGCAGCAGCCTGCAAGCTGAGAGCAGACACAGAGCAGACAGCTGGACTCCTTACTGTGCGAGTTTGCCTGCGATTACTTGCACAGTAACGAGTCCAATGCAAGTCAATGGCAATCCTAGTTTTGTCAGAGTCTCTAACAAAACTAGGATTGCCATTGATTTGCATTGGACTCGTTACTGTGCGAGTAATCGCTGGGAAAGTCGCAGAGTACCTAGTCCTGCGAGTCCCTTACTACTCGCAGAGTAACGAGTCCTAGCGAGTAGATTCGCCCATCCCTATTAAAGACTAAACAAACTGAAAAAATAAAGTTTCACAGCAAATCAGTGAAGAACATTAGGGTACGAGTTAAATAGAATAATATCATTCACGTCTTTCTGGAGCAATTGGAGGATTATAACTTTTGCAAAGAATCAGCAAAGTTGAAAAAATTGGAATTTAGAAAAAAATGACTTCATATAATGATGATATAGTTTATGTTAAGTTTATTACAAGATTGTCATGGTGGTATTAAATATAATGATCACATGCAATCCTACAAAATCCTTCCACATGACATGATGTACAGTGATAAAAGTGTCTTTTAGCTTCTCTATTTTGCACTTTCAGGGGACTAATGTATATCATGAGCTATTGTATTGTGAGTGGAAGCTAGTAGGTGTATGATGGAACGGTAAAATCCTATTTAAGAGGTTTGGAAATCCTAGAGAAATATCAAAATAAGCCAAGAAATGTGTCGCTAATAGTGATGAGCGAGCACTAAAATGCTCAGGTGCTCGATGCTCGGGTGCTCGACCCGAGCACCGAGCCCAATGCAAGTCAATGAGTGATAGGCTCTAGGCTCTGCCCACAGACATCCGGCTATAAAATGAGTGTTTCTGGGAAAGAGCGGGAGGGGGGCATTTTGAAATCGACGCAGCATACAACACCTCGCTGTGGCCCCCAGAGGGACCCTAACAATCAATCTGCTCTCTGTGAGGTGCGAGCTCACTTTGTGCACTGTAGGGAGCTGTATATTTGTGTCACATCGATAATGTTTAGTGATGAGTCCAAGTACCTTGGAGGTGCTCGTTGCTCGCCGAGCACCCCGAGTATCGGGATACTCGTGCGAGTACCGAGTAGCTGCGAGCATGCTCGCTCATCACTAGTCACTATATTTTTGGGTTTTGCCAAAAATAATACATAAACTGTATTTATAAATGAGTCGATCTTTTGAAATTCTCCTTTGTTGAATTTTCCCTCAAAATTAAATTTGCGTTAAATAAATTTGCATAAATGTCATAAGAGCAATAATGCAAGGCTTGCAATTGCTCAGAAAAATACACTTTGTAAAGAGGATAGAGAGCCCAGCTGCGCTTTAGATTACACTTACAATTAAGAGAGAAAAAGACTGATCCTCGATCACCATAAGAGCTTACACTCTACAGGTGAGAGAGTTCTCTATTGATCCTAATTGGTTGAGTGAGTAGTAAGATATTCGGGTTCGGATAGTTCTAACCAAGTACTTTGAATGAGTAACGAGTAACAAATCTAAAGCAAGTCAATGGGGAACTCACTCGGTTCCAAATAGTGAAACAGTTCAAAGTATTTGGTTAGAGCTATCTGAGCCCGAATATCTTCCTACTCGATCATCTCTAATCATAAGAGCTTACACACTACAGAATAGAGGGAGGACCCTGTTGACCAGAAGAGCTTACACTTTATAGGAGATAGAGGACCATACTAACCATTATAGCTTACCCTCCACAGGAGAGAGAGTTCCCTGTTGACTATAAGAGCTTACACTTTATAGGAGAGAGAGGACCATACTAACCATTATAGCTTACCCTCCACAGGAGAGAGAGTTCCCTGTTGACTATAAGAGCTTGCACACCACAAAGAAGAGGACCATGCTGACCATGAGAATTTACACTCTACAGAGGAGAGTTCTCTAGTGACCATAAGTGCTTATATTTTACAGAGGAGAGAAACTTACCCATTGACTATGGAAATGGAAAACAACTCTGCTCTACAAGCTGTGCTCCACTGGGAACTGCTGATCTGTGATGACCCAGGTCCAGACCACCACTGTACAAGGTATGACAACCTGCAAGATGTCAAGCTTCAGGGAAATATGAGGATGCAATGCAAAATTATATCAACCCACTCTCTGATGCTAGAGGGAATTATTGCTAGGAACTTTTTGGTTTGAGAATTGCAAATTAAATCTCAAAATGTCCGAATTCACATAAAACTTTGAATTTCAGGAAATTTGACTTAAACTCAATCCTCTGAGGATTGCTCCTCTTATCTCTAACTGTATTACTTGGTAAATCATCCTAAAAAGGATTGGTGATAATTTTAGTATTTATGCACAATTTCTATAATGTCAAAACAAATGTACCATAACCAGTCTAACGGATTAAAGATATAAATGTAAAGTGTATAGAGGCTCAATCAATACAATGTAACACGGTATTTTATGTTGGTGTGTATAACTCATATTGCCTCAAGTGGACTGTGTGTATTGTTCCATGGGATTATACAATAGCAAAGGACACATTATTATTATGCTACAAAGAGGTTATGTTACATATTATGATGGATAAATGGTGTTTTTCTGACAATATAATTAGGACCCAGGCACATTATATTTATATAAAAAAAAGTGGACATGGAAAGCTCAGCATGGCTCAGGTCTAACAAGCTTACCTTTGTAAAATCAATTGGACAAAATGTCACGCTTGCATGTAGCCAATGATGTTCACAATATAATAATAGATTTGTAAATCTGTTTTTCCTAATGCTCAGTGTGACATGATAAATCACCACGGATTACAATCAATTCTTACTCCTTTTACAGTGCTCGGTTTGACAGGATCAATCACTGTTATAGGACAGCATCACGCCATCAGTCTAAAAGAAAAATAATACAATTAGCAAAAGAAATGGAGCAACAGAAATGAACACAGATTGACTTGGAGAAGGCACACCATTAAAGTAATGAACAGAGACCACACAGTAAAATCAAACCATTGCAAGCGTTCTACATATCACCAATGGGCGTAATGAAAAATATCGGATGATATGATCTCATAAAGTATAGTGAAGTGTTATACTTACATCTGTAACTTGCGCCTCTACATCCTGACTTTAATAGGTTTATTTCCTTTTCCCATTTGAAATATGATACAGGAAACTAAACAATTAATACAGGATCTTAACTGGCATATACTGTACTTGTCTGCTAAGCTTTAGCATAGACAAAATAATAGGTTATGATTTTTCTCAGTCTTTTAATAGTGTTGCATAAAGATACAATTAGGAAGTATTGTTAATGACTGTTATATTATAGCTTGCCTTTTATAATACCCCTATACAGTAGGCTACAATTACATGTTGCCACTTCTTTCTTTAAGCAAAATTACTTATTGATGTATCTTTCAGAGCAATAGTAAATTCCTATATGTCATTATGTCCTGATTATGACAGGAAGGAAATATAGTATGGAAGTGAGCGCTAGAAAAGACCAAGGAACTGAAAATTAAGAGAATTACCTCTAAGTTTATTAAAAGGTGGGTGGAGCGAGCCCTCAGCCTTCCATTATGTCATGATTGTCCATGTTCCATTCTTCATGGGTCTTTTATGTTGATACATGGAGACCCTATGGTAAGACAACAGACATTCAGTGTGCCACCATATGGTGCCTTCATGCAGCATAACTTGAAGTAATTTATATTTTAATGATATGGGCGTCACCAGGGCTGCCGTCACCACCAGGTTCACTTAAACAAGTGGAGAGGCCCTGGACAAATGAGGGGGCCCATAGGTCCACACTATTTCCTGTATCACAGTATGTCTGTGTATGCTATATCTATATAGTGTGGATTAGTGTGTACACTATAGTGCTGTGTATACATTACATGCAGCCTGCAGCATCCATATTATATATACACAGCCAGCAGCCTCTTTATTATGTATCAATATACATATATATGGGTCACCCAAATAATTTTATGTTTTCCATGAAAGCTCTTACTTTTATTTATCAAGTGAGTTGCAAAATTAAAAGAAAATATAGTCCAGACATTGACAAGGTTATAAATAATGATTTTTATTTGAAATAATAATTTTTTCCTTCAAACTTTGCTTTCGTCAAAGAATGCTCCCTTTGCAGCAATTACAGCACTGCAGACCTTTGGCATGTACTATTTAATGAAGCTGCCAGATGAGGAGCTGTGAGGCGTCGATTTCTTAAACTAGAGACTCTAATGTACTTGTCTTGTTGCTCAGTTTGTGCAGCGGGGCTTCCTGCTTCTCTTTCTACTCTGGTTAGAACCTTTTTCTGCTCACCTCTGAAGGGAGTAGTACACACCATTGTAGGAAATCTTCAGTTTCTTGGCAATCTCTCGCATGGAATAGCCTTCATTTCTAAGAACAAGAATAGACTGTCGAGTTTCACATGAAAGTTCTCTTTTTTTGGCCATTTTAAGAATTTCAGAGAACAAACAAATGTAATGCTCCAGATTCTCAACTACTGTAGCTCATAGGAATGTCAATGGTATAGCTTCTCTAATCAGGCAAACCATTTTCAGCTGTGTTAACATACCTGTGCAAGAGTTTTCTAGGGTTTTCTAAATGTCCATTAGTCTTCTTACACAGTTAGCAAACACGATGCAGCATTAAAACACTGGAGTAGTGGTTGTTGGAAATGGTCCTCTATACACCTATGTACTGTAGATATTGCATTCAAAACCAGACGTTTGCAGCTATATGTATATATATATATATATATATATATATATATATATACATGTAAATGAATTAGAATATCATCAAAAATCAATATGATATTACCATGTTTCAGGAGGTTCTGGGAGCCCTGAAACACATTGACTAATAATTCAATATTCCTCCTTTAATTTCAAGTTGAATATGGCAGCGCAGTTTTTAAGCTTTCATCCTCTTCACTTTAGTTTTTTATATAATGACCATTGAGATTTCATTGGCTGTAAGCCATAATCATCAACATTTACAGAAATAAACATTGGAAATAGATCACTCTGCATTTAATGACACTTTATAATATATGCATTTCACTTTATGTATTGAATTACTGAAATAAAATAACTTTTTCATGATATTCTAATTCATTGAGATGCACTAGTATGTACGATACTGTATATACATATATATTCAGAGCCAACAGTCTTTATATTATGCATATATAGTGTACATCCAGCAGCCATATTGTGTATATATATATATATATATATATATATATATATATATATATATATATATATATATACACTACTATTCAAAAGTTTGAGGTCACTTGGATATTTCCTTATTATTGAAAGGAAAGCACATTTTACACTCCAGTGTTTTAATGGTACATTGTGTTTGCTAACTATGTAAGAAGGCTTATGGATGTTTAGAGAACCTTAGAAGACCCTTGTACAAGTATGTTAGCACAGCTGAAAAACAGTTTGGCTAATTAGAGAAGCTATAAAACTGACCTTCCTTAGAGCTTGTTGAGTATGTGGAGCATTACATTTGTTTGTTCTACGAAACTCTCAAAATGGCCAGAAAACGAGAACTTTCACATGAAACTCTACAGTCTATTCTTATTCTTAGAAATGAAGGCTATTCCATGCTAAAAATTGCCAAGAAACTGAAGATTTCCTACAACAGTGTGTACTACTCCCTTTAGAGGAGAGAACAAACAGGCTCCAACTAGAGTAGAAAGAGAAGTGGGAGGCCCTGCTGCACAACTGAGCAACAAGACAAGTACATTAGAGTCTCTAGTTTGAGAAATCGACGCCTCACAGCTCCTCATCTGGCAGCTTCATTAAATATTACCCAAAAAACGCCAGTGTCAACGTCTACAGTGAAGAGGCGACTCCAGGATGCTGGCCTTCAGGGCAGAGTGGCAAAGAAAAAGCCATATCTGAGACTGGTTAATAAAAGGAAAAGATTAATATGGGCAAAGAAACACAGGTATTCGACATAGGAAGATTGGAAAAAAGTTTTATGGACAGACGAATCAAAGTTTGAGGTGTCTGGATCACACAGAAGAACATTTGTGAGACGCAGAACAACTGAAGAAAAAATTATTACTTCAAATAAAAATCATTATTTCTAACCTTGTCAATGTATGGACTATATAGTTCTATTCATTTTGCAACTCCTTTGATAAATAAAAGTATGGGCTTTCATGGCAAACACAAAATTGTCTGGGTGACCCCAAACTTTTGAACGGTAGTGTGTATATGTATGTATATATATACAGGGGTTGGACAAAATAATGGAAACACCTAACGTTTTGGCATCATAATCTTCGAACATGTTGTAAACATGCAAACCGTGACTTATGTTAGTGTTTTGTAGTTGATTATTTGTGTTAAGTGATATGTGTATGTAAATTAACTGCTTGTTTTGCCAAATTGTAAGAACATTGATGAGAACCTGATACCAATGGCAGACCTTTCGGATTTTCAAAAAGGCGAAATTGTTGGTGATCGTATGGCAGGCGCTAGTGTAACAGAAAGTGCCCGAATGCTTGGCGTGTCAAGAGGTACTGTCTCCAAAGTAATGACTGCGTTTGAAAGAGAAGGAAAACATCTGCAGCAAAGCACTCTGATCAGTTCGATTTCTTGTGGGTCATCAACAAGCACTAGACTTTTGAATATCTCTTGCGCTGCTTTTGGTAATGCCTCGAACGAGACTGATTCAGGCAAGCCTTTTATTCGAACATTATTTCGTCGCTCGCGATTTTCATGGTCTTCTAGAGTCGCCTGAACAGTGTGTAATTGGTTTTCATGCACTTTCAAGCATTCCAATACATCATTAGAATGCTGAATTATGGTTGCCTGAAAGCTATCAATCACCTCGAGCCTATGACCCTGTTGTGCTATATCTCGTTTAATGTCTGCAAGCCCTTTCCCGATCGGCTCCATAGTCTTGGAGAGTATGCGTCTAGTAAATGATCTAGTTACTGTCAACTCTCTATCCTGACACCTCGTTTCAGAGTCACTATCCATATTAGTGTCTGAGTCCTCCGCTAGAAGCGTTTCTGAATACTCAGAGTTAATGATGGGGACCTGTTGAGTAGATTGTTTTTTGAAGAACCTGTCCATATCTGTCTGTGAAGCAGATTTTACCACTTTAGATGCTCCTTTGGGAGTTTTCGTCCCAGTTTTCCCCATATTATCTGTAGATTTACCCACAGTAATAATAAAGAATTATAAACGCAGAGCTCCCTCTACTGGTCGTGAGGGGTTTAGGTTGACATTTTCTTCTGCCAACACAGAGTTAAAATATAGAATTAGAGGTCTAGGTTGGTAGTAGTCGTGGAAATCCTACTGGTATCTTGTTGTATTATAACAGGCTCAGATTTGGGGTTGGATATGTCACAGAAATAGGCACAGATGAAGTATCAGATGCAGCTGCTGGGAGCCAACGTGTTGTAATTCAGCAGTGTGGGGTTAAGTACGTTTAGATGTTTAGATGAATCAATCCTTCAGCTGTCCATCATAATATGCTCCGCAACAGGCTAGTTCTCCTCTACCCACTACAGTATCTTCAAAATAGGGCACTATCAGTGGTAGTAGAGCCCTTATGGTGCCGTCACACAGCCTGATCTGGCCAGCGATGTCGGAAGCGATGCGCGGGTGCCCGCTCGGTTCCGACATCGCTGGCCAGCTGTCACACAGCATCGCTGCGGCCGGCGACACTGCAGCGATGCGGGCGGTGACATCGTTCGCTGGGCTGGGCTCAGCCCAGTGAGCGATCCGCAGCAACGCTGCGGTATAGGCTGGATCGCCGCCGACATCGCTCTGGCGATGTCACACGGCGCGATCCAGCCTTATCGCAGGTCGCAGGTTGACAGGTTTACGGTTCTTCCCGTAAACCTGTCAACCTGCGACCAGCGATAAAACGCGGTCACGCCGCTCATTTACACAGCGCGACGTCGCTAGCGACATCGCTGATACGTCACTTTTTCGGCGATGTCGCTAGCGACGTCGGCAGGTGTGACGGCACCATTACAGAAGGTGGTAAATTCTTCATACTATTATGGTGCCGTCACACAGCCCGATCTGGCCAGCGATGTCGGAAGCGATGCACGGGTGCCCGCTCGGTTCCGACATCGCTGGCCAGCTGTCACACAGCATCGCTGCGGCCGGCGACACCGCAGCGATGCGGGCGGTGACATCGCTCGCTGGGCTGGGCTCAGCCCAGCGAGCGATCCGCAGCAACGCTGCGGTATAGGCTGGATCGCCGCCGACATCGCTCTGGCGATGTCACACGGCGCGATCCAGCCTTATCACAGGTCGCAGGTTGACAGGTTTACGGTTCTTCCCGTAAACCTGTCAAACTGCGACCAGCGATAAAACGCGGTCGCGCCGCTCATTTACACAGCGCGACGTCGCTAGCGACATCGCTGATACGTCACTTTTTCGGCGATGTCGCTAGCGACGTCAGCAGGTGTGACGGCACCATTACAGATGCAATTATGTTGTCTGTCATATGATGGCTGTAGACAAGTATTAAGAGAGTCTTTTCAATAGAAGGAAGGTCTCTTTTTATATCTACTGCAGCTGTGTCTTTCAAACAGCAGTGGCAAACAAACAGTTAATAGGACCCTTTTGAAGGAATAAAAAGCTTCCTAGATATGTCTGCTGTGGCAGGGTTGTTTGGTAAACAAAAGCTGCAGCTAAGTGGTTAATGAGGACCCTGTAGCATAACGTTATGCCTCCTATGGTGATTGCTGTTTGCAGCACAGAGTGAGATAAGATAGGAGACAGAGCATCAAAGCAATTGACCCCTCTCTGTTGCTGCGTGTGTCAGAGGGCCAGCCGTCATCTGTCACTTAACCACTGTTTGTTGAAGCTCTGCCTCTCCCACTCCCAGCCCGACACCCGCTCCAGACAAGCAGCCGAGCACCGTAGGGAGAGAGGCTACAGCCTAATCCAGTGTATCTGCTCCAACTGTCAGTGCACCGGCAGCTGCGCACAGTAGTATTCACGTTATGGCGCCTGTCCCCTCACCTCAGCCTCACCAGATGATCGGCTGCAGCGGCACTAATTTCCGTGACACAGTCTCAGAAACAATGTCCTCAGCACCTCCCCGCTGGTCAGAGGCAGCCACAGAGGTCAGAAGGCAGATGACCACACCGCTGCAGATTTCCTGAGGTAAAATTTTATGGAGCTGGGTGGGAGCCGGCGGTGCACTGTGTTTTAGGCCTAAGGTCCTGGAGAGGCAGTCTGAAGGTCCCAATTTTCCCTTCTTTTGGGTCCCAGGTGTTGTGGGAGGACTCAGGATCCCAATTTTGGAAGATGTGACGACCCCACAAGCGCAGATGACGCTGACTCTGGAAGACAGCTGAGAGAACTGTTAGATGCGTCCTCTCAGGTCAGCGGCCATCTTCGATCTTGCCTTTGACAGGGTGGACTGGATCTACTTACAGGAAACTCTGATTAGATTTGGGTTCCCCCGACTTCTGACTAAAGCTGTAATGGCAATGTATGCAAATCCTACAGCATGGATTAGGATCAATAATGCATTGACAGACACATTCACAATTAAAAATGGTACGAGACAGGGGTGCCCATTATCGCCATTACTTTTTGTACTTGTAATGGAACCCCTGTTAAATGCCATACAAGCCCATAGGGACATAGAGGGAATCAGACTCAACAAGTCACATTTTAAGACTGCGGCATTTGCGGATGATCTCTTGATTTTGATGTCTGCACCCCTGGGTGGATACCCGGCTTTAAGGAATCTGCTTGACCAGTTTAAAGTGAATGTGTCTAAATCTGAAGCACTAGATTTGAACATACCATCGAAAACACTTTCCAAATTGAAGACTCTATACCCCTTCACGTGGCCCCCCCATTGCATTACATATTTAGGAGTGAAACTGGGGAGAATGGATAAGGACCTATTTCGATTAAATTTTATACTTCTACTTGAAAATGTAATGGTAACTATAAGGACCTGGAAGGACAATTGTTTATCTTGGATGGGAAGGAAGAACTTATTAAAAAGTCTGATCCTCCCCAAGTTCATTTATATGTTTCAAATGCTTCCCATAGCAATACCGATAACATATTTAAACAAAGTAAATTCAATGTTCTGCACGTATATTTGGCGTAACAAAAAGCCTCGTTTATCATACCGCACCCTAACACTACCTAAATCTAAGGGAGGGATGGGAGCTCCAGACATTAAAAAGTATTACCATGCCTCAATTATATCTAGAACGATAGACTTAATTAGGGGAACTGATAACAAGCCATGGATTTAGGTGGAAGAAGCTTTGTCCCCTCTACTCCTCTGATCCGTCTTTCTTACTCGCATCCTGACTAGGGAAATGGATCCACTCCATAACATTCATTCTAAAGCCACTCTGAGGATATGGACAAACCTAATGCATACCTTAACCCCGCCTATATCTCCTTTGCTCAAACTCTCAGATATCCTGTCATTTTTTATAGGTAAATCCTCAGAGGGGACGGGAACCACACGCAGATGGTCAAATATCTCCATTGATCAAATACTAACCGATGGAACACTCCCTACACCACTTACCAACCTTCAAAGACTGCCAGGGCTCTCCAAACTTAATTTTATCCAATACAATTATCTAAAGAGAATGTTAAAACCTCATCTCCAAAATGCAGATCTACTACGTTCCATGACGCCCTTTGAGACACTGTGCGCATGTGTAACTAGACCTAAAAAATTATTATCCACCATTTACCAAACGTTGCTAACAACGGAGTGTTGCCCTAAAAGAGACTATATTGCCCACTGGGAATCAGATCTGGGATACAAGTTCACACATGACCAATTACAACATATTTATAAAAAATCTCATGGCCCTACACAATGCGTAAAGGCCCAGGAGAATTTTTTCAAGATTATAACGCGTTGGTATATCACTCCAAAACAGACCTATAACTGGTGAATTGTGACTTCCTCTAGTTGCTGGAGATGTGAAGATCCCAATGGTGACTATTTACATATTTGGTGGACATGTCCAAAAATCCGCCAATTTTGGAGTGAGGTGGAAACATTCATTCAAGAAGTGCTGAATAAGGTGCCCAATCTGACACCAGAGATAGCATTGCTAAATTTCCCTCTCTGGCATGAGAATAAACGTGCATCTTTATTAGCGCAAAATTTCATTGCAGCTGCAAAGTTATTAATACCAACGTTATGGAAATCTACTGATATTCCTACCATTGAACAGTTGCACGGAAAACTTGATTCTCTGTATCGCGTGGCAGAAACTATAGCCACAGTAGAGAACAAACAAAAAGTGTTCAGTGAGTTGTGGAATCCGTGAATACAATTTAGGGCTACTCACAGGACACATTAATTCATATGGTCCCAGCGGAACTATGAAACAAAATTACCTGATGATTTAGTCCTCAGAGCTCACTTTCCTCCCTCCCCCTCTACCCCACCACCCTTACTTTTTCTCTTCTCTCGCCCCCTCTTTTTCTATCTTTTTCTTCTTTTTACTCTGATGTTCTTTTATTTTGACTTGTTTGTTGCAATAAATAATTATATTTTCAGCTATTAATTAATCTGTTGATTGGACTGCCTAATATTTTCAGATGTCAGCTACAGAGACGCCTTGTAAGAGGCAATGGCAGGACGCTGAATTATTGAAGCTGAACTTACACAAAGTTATGTCCTGATTAATGTGCTGTTGTATACATGTATTTATTGATTCAAATTTGATTTAATGTTATTCAAATGTTTTGGATTGTATGTTTATCTCATTTTCAATAAAAAGACAATTGAAAGAAAGAAAAGAGAGAGACCGTTGGACTCTAAAGCGAATTGTGAGAGAGGATCGCAAGACTACAGCTCCGAAAATTACTGCTGAGCTCAATGAACACCTACAGAACCCAGTTTCCACGAAAACTGTTCGTCGGGAGCTGCACAAATCTGTATTCCATGGATGACCTGCAATTAGAAAACCGCTGCTCTCAATGACAAATGTTTCCAAGCATTTAGGGTGGTGTAAAAACCTCCAGAATTCGTCCCTCGAGCAGTGGAAACATGTCATATTCTCAGACGAATCATCGTTTACCCCATTTTCCGACCTCCAGCCGAGTGTGCGTTTGGAGACAGCCGAAAGAAACATTCCATCCAGACTGCCTTCTCCCAACCGTAAAACATGGCGGAGGTTCTGTAATGATCTGGGGTGCTATTTCGCGGAGATCTGCCGGGCCAATTATATCACTTTATATGAATCCATACCTCGGAGATTGAGGCTGTAATCGCCGCAAAAGGTGGACCTACACCATATTAAACTAACTTTTGTCTAGGTCCTAATCGTCGGGTACTTGTTACGAATAGCGAGTCCAATGTAAGTCAATGGGAAATGCTAGTACTTTCGCAGTGTATCTATATACACTGCAAAAATGAAATAAAAGTTAATAAAAGGTGTTAATAATAAAAAAATTACATACCTATCCGACGGCTGTCCTGGGACCTGAAAAAAACACATCCGATGGGCTGCCAGGACCTTATATTTGATGGTCAATCAGATTGCCGAGAGTGATCAGGTGGTGTGTGACATAACACACAACCTGATCGCTACTGGCAATTCTGATTGGCCATCAAACTTAAAGTCCTGGCAGGTCATCGATGTGTTAGAACATTGATGGCCTACCAGGACCTTAAGTCTGATGGCCAGATGGCTGGTAGCGATCAGGTGGTGTGTGACATCACACACCACCTGATCGCTATTGGCCATCTGATTGGCCATCAAACTTAAGGTCCTGGTAGCCCATCGGATGTGTTCTTGTCAGGTCCAAGGACAGCCGTCGGATAGGTATGTTGTTTTTTTTATTTTTAACACCTTTTCTTAACTTTTATTTCACTTTCACAGTGTATATAGATACAGTGGGAAAGTGAATGTACTACGCGGTACTCCTAAAGAGTAATCACAAGGAAACTCGCGGAGTAGCGAGTAGCCCTAATACCATACTATTCGGCAAGTACCACATAGTTACGAGTATACTCGCTCATCCCTATTCATGACATGTTTAACTTGTCTGATGCTCCATGTTTAACTGCATGCCATGTTTTACTGCCTTGCACATAAATACTGTTATACCATAGAAACTTACTTTTAAGTCCACCTTTTCACCTTTTTGCCTTTTAATATGCTGTTTAATGTTTACAACTACTGCTGTCACTTAAGCATAACTGCCATTTAAATTTTTATTTAATATAATGTAGAGCAAGTGATTATAATAAACTTTCAAATTTACTTTATTAATGAAATCTCGTCAGAAACCATTAATAATGCTTCCACAAGATGTCCCCACTAGACTGTGTGTGTGAAGCTTATTCTCTGTGAGTCTACTTTCGACTGAATATGAAATAGAAGAAAAGCTGGAATGGAAAAGTCGCAATCTAGGGTGTTACCAGTATAACAATTGGAAGTGTTCAATAGGTACACACTCATCTGGCAGGGTTGAGTAAGCCACAACCACTACAAAAGCATATTAGAAGGTTTGCTGCAGTCTTCCCAATAAAATTGTGTCAATAAAATAATATTGTGGATTGATTGTGTAATAAAAATCACAATCAATCCACACATTTTTGATTGTCATGTATGGTAGCGCGGTCAACAATCCCTTTCTTTTTTTTTAAATTCATGACAGACTGAATATGACCAGATTACCATATAAAAGGGGGTTCATGGCCTATACAGTGTTCCTGTGTAACATGGCTGCATCGATCTGTTTTGTTAGTTTACCTCACACAGGCACAGTGTGAGCTTATCATGCTGTCCGCACTCAGCTCCTGGCTGTGTGATCTTATCTGACCAATCTCCATTCACATCGGATCTCCTCCTCAGTGCAATTAGCTCATGGGTCAGGAACCTATGGCTCGGGAGCCAGATGTGGCTCTTTTGATGGCTGCATCTGGCTTGCTGGCAAATCTATATAAAACTGTTTTACCCGCCGAACAGCTGCATCCTGACACCGCTATATGCTGTTCCAGGTGCCGCGCTCTGTCCCTTCTGCCTTGTGGGTTAAGCCAGGCGGATGCAATCCAATCAGAGGCCAGCAGCTGTGGCCCAATCAGAGGCCAGCAGCTGCAGGCCAATCAGTGGTGCATGAAGTCACATGCGGGAATCTGATTGGGCCGCAGCTTCTGGCCTCTAATTGTACCTCAACCGCCTGGATTCTGATTGGTAATGTATGGATAGGGCAGCAGGGACTGAGCGGCAACCGGAGCACTGTACAGCGTGCACCGCAGAGGATCGATGAGTGTGTGTGTGTTTTTTTTTTTTTTTTTGCAGGTACCAGCACCATGGTGGAGGCTGCAAAGGGCTGCATGGGGATGATGGGGGTACTGCAATGGAATGATTGGGGTACTGCAAGGGATTGATGTGGGTACTTCAAGGGGATGATGGGGGTACTGCAAGGGATTGATGGGGTACTGCAAGGGGATGATGGGGGTACTGCAAGGGATTGATGGGGGTACTGCAATGGGATGATGGGGGTACTACATGAGGATGATGGGCACATTACAGGGGAATGATGGGGGTATTGCAAGGAGATGATGGGGGTACTGCAAGAGGATGATGGAGGGACCATATTGGGGGCTGCAAGGGGATAATGGGAGTACCATATTGGGTGCTGCAAGGGGATGATGATACCATATTGGAGGCTGCAAGGGGATGACAGGGATAGCATATTGGGGCTGCAAAGGGCTGAAAGGGGATGATGGGGTTACCATATTGGGGCTGCAAAGGGATTCATCATTTGTTAGCAACAGCGTAACAATGTTATTAAGAATAATTCAGAAACTTATTGTACTTTAAAAGGGTTGATCTTACATAAAATACACACATTCACTTGTATTTACTTTTGAACATATTGTACTGCTCTCACAGAATTACATTTTAAAATATGTGCCAATCATGGTTCTCTCAGCCAAAAAGGTTCCTGACCACTGAATTAGCTGATAACACAGGGCAGATATGTTAATTGAGGAGTCAGATACGATCTCACAAGACCTGTGTGCCAACAGCTTGAGATCCCTGCATGAGCACTGTCCCTGCATAAACATAGCACACTGATAAGCTGTGAATGCTGTTTAGGCCCCCTGCACCCAGCATATGTCAGATTTAGAATCAGCCTAGTGGTGACATTTACGGGAATGATTTTAAATGGTTTTCTATTAGAATTCTCTTGTGAATTCTCAGCCCCCAGCCTATTAATACCTCTCCCTGCACCATCAGTATTGTATTCTAGCCATCCCTTTGTGTTAAAATTGGGTATTTAAAAAGTTTATAAAAGTGCTTTTCTTACCTGATGAACTGTGGCTTCTCTGTTCTTGAGAAGTCCACACAGGGCGTTCCCTGCAACCTGTACTTATTCATGCCCCGATGGGCGTGCTAAGCCATAGTGATCCTTCCCATCCTCCTACATGGGCGGTATAGCTGCTATGACGCTAATCGCATCATATCTGCTGATCCTGATGTCAGTACACCCATTTGGGTGTAGAGGACCTCACAATGTGCATTGCGCATGCGCGAGGTTGCTTTACAGCAGCTTATCACACATAGGCTGCCATAAAGCAACCTCACGCATGCGCAATTTGCATCACGAGGCCCTCTACACCCAAATGGGTGTACTGATGTCAAGATCACTGGATATGATGCGATTAGCGTCATAGCAGCTATACCGACCATGTAGGAGGACCAGAAGGATCGCTATGGTTTAGCATGGCCATCGGGGCGTGAATAATTGAAGTACAGGCGGCGATGAGAATCCACAGGGAACGCCCTGTGTGACTTCTCAAGAAGTGAGAAGCCGCAGTTCATCAGGTAATAAAAGCACTTTTATAAACTTTATAAATACCCAATTTTAACACAAAGGGATGGCTAGAATATAATAATGATGGTGCAGGGAGAGGTGTTAATAGGCTGGAGGCTGATTTTTAGGGGTCAGGTTCCCTTTAAATAAAACTTTAATGGCGGGTACAATTTAAGTGTGTGCTCTGCCAGCTCCATTCCATGGTAGATCAATTTTGAGTTATATTTCCTACAATTCACAGGTCCCTAAAATGTAACTATTGGTAATTCAATTAATGAAAATCAGCAATATAAGAAAAAAATGCTTGGCAACATATCACACACTGCTGAAGACTCTGAGACTGCCTAAAGACATCTGGCAAAGCAAGGCGAAGCCAAATGGGGGCTAGTTATCACAGGAGTTATAAAAGATGAGGTCTGGTCAAGCTACACCATTTTACGCTTTTACAACATAAGGATATAGGTCAAAGCACACAGCTCATTTCAGATAAAGAAAGAGACAGGCTCCTTCTGATTGAGGTGTACTGCAATGCTGAAACACAAATTAAAAATTGAAGGGGTAGTTTCAGTTTGTGATTAAGACGAATAAAAATAATAATAATTTAAAGATTAAAGTGATATAGTGAGGTGCTGTTGCTGTATAGTCTCTCAGTGTGATTGTGGGCTGATTAATTTGTGATATACTGCAGTTCTAGCACCATGATATCAGCACTTTGAATTCTTCATCCACTGCAAACTAGAAAGGCATTGAAATACCCTCTGTCTTAATTTTGCTACTAAACTAAAATCTTTAAACCAAGGCTTGTGTGTCATAGAAAGTGTAAAGTGAGTGTCTTAGGGTACCGTCACACTTGACGACGCACCAGCGATCCTGACAAGCATACGATCTGTGGTCGCTGGTGAGATGTCAAACAGTCAGATCTCACCAGCGACGCAGCAATGATCCAGAATGATACGGAGGTCGTTGGGACCATGTTTCTCAGACCTGTAGTATTGAGGTCGTTGGTCGTTGTCCCTGTTAAACACACCGATGTATGCTGCCCAGCGGGACCCCAATGATCAAAAAATGGTCCAGGCGACTCTGACACGACCAGCAATCTCACAGCAGGGGCCTGATCGCTGCTAAGTGTCCAACATAGCGAGATCGCTGGTGAGGTCACTGTAGCATCATCAAACTTGTGACTCAGCAGCAATCTCGCTAGCGATCTCGCTTAGTGTGACGGGGGCTTAAGTCACACACTAGACAAAAGCAAATTTTAATAGTCCAGAAATGTAAACTCTACTGTCCATCTCATAAAAATACACATCAATCTGTTCAACCCTTGCCAATCACTATCTATAAGGTTCTGTAAAAGAACTTTGTTGTCTGTAAGATATGATGGTAAGCAGGACACATAGTAATTGTAATGGCTACTATTGGCATACCAGGGGGATTACACTCTACTTTGTGAATTTTTTTTAAACAAATAAAAGGCCTGGAAGGTTTTCTCGTAATACACCACTTTTTAATTTTTTTTAAAAATAAGGTAACTTCCTTTTTTTTCAAGAGGTAGGGACTGTATTTTAACTTTAAAAAGATTACCGTATATACTCGTGTATAAGCCGAGTTTTTCAGCACAAAAAATGTGCTGAAAAGTCCCCCCTCGGCTTATACACGGTACCCGTATACAGCCCCCCCCCGTGGTATACCGGGCCCCCCTTGCTGGTGGCAACCTGTAAAGGAAGAGATCATTATACTTATCGTGTCGCTGCCACCGCCGCCGCTCTGTCACCGTCCGTCACCGCGCTCCTCCTGGTCTTCAAGCTTCCTTCACCGGCGCACACAGGAAATGACGTCATTGTCTGTGCGCCGGAGAAGGAAGCTTGAAGACCAGGAAGAGCGCGGTGACGGACGGTGACAGAGCGGCGGCGGCAGCGACACGATAAGTATAATGATCTCTTCCTTTACAGGTTGCCACCAGCAAGGGGGGGCCCGGTATACCACGGGGGGGGGGGGGGGGGCTGTATACAACCAGGTACCGCTGTATACAGCTGGGGCTGCTGTATACCCCTCTGTGGCTGCTATATACCCCTCTGGGGCTGCTGTATACCCCTCTGGGCTGCTGTATACCCCTCTGGGGCTGCTATATACCCCTCTGGGGCTGCTATATACCCTCTGGGGCTGCTATATACCCCTCTGAGGCTGCTGTATAACCCTCTGGGGCTGCTGTATAACCCTCTGGGGCTGCTATATACCCCTCTGGGGCTGCTGTATACCCCTCTGGGGCTGCTATATACCCCTCTGGGGCTGCTATATACCCCTCTGGGGCTGCTGTATACCCCTCTGGGGCTGCTGTATAACCCTCTGGGGCTGCTGTTTAACCCTCTGGGGCTGCTATATACCCCTCTATGGCTGCTATATACCCCTCTGGGGCTGCTGTATAACACTCTGGGGCTGCTGTACAACCCTCTGGGGCTGCTATATACCCCTCTGGGGCTGCTATATACCCCTCTGGGGCTGCTGTATACCCCTCTGGGGCTGCTGTATACAGCTCTGGGGCTGCTGTATACAGCTGCTGGGGCTGCTGTATATGCCACTGGGGAGGCTGCTGTATACTACCACTGGGGAGGCTGCTGTACACTACCACTGAGGGGGCCTGTATACCACACTGCTGGGGGCTGTATACCTGTGCTGGGGTCCATCCTCGGCTTATACACGAGTCAATAGGTTTTCCCAGGTTTTGGGGGCAAAAGTAGGGGGGTCGGCTTATACACGGGTCGGCTTATACACGAGTATATACGGTACATTTTCTTTTAAGGAAAGGTGTGAGAGTCTAACACTTTTTAAGGTAGCATTTTTTATTGCCTAGTGCCACATATAATTTTACTATCTCAGGTAATTATATATACATATTCCATATGGTTTATTTTACATACAGCTGCCAGGATTTTACCTGATCAGGTGAGCAGCTCAACACTTTTAACAATATTCATCAAAAGGAGACATACATGTGGAGTCAAATTTGCTTAAGAAAATTAGAAAATACTTTATTGTGAGACAAATGTATGCATAATATGCAGGAAATCACAGTGCAAATTTTAAAAGCACTTTGTACTTATTTCAATATACAAAAGACAGAAGCACTTTATATATTAATTTTTTGCACAGTCCCAGGACAGTAGCAAAACCCGTTTACAAACAATCACATATAAATCTCAGTGAGACAGCCAAGGTAATCCAGGTACAAACTGGCAGCTCACATCTCATGTATTGCAATATCCCTGGAGGTGCACAAAAATCCATACATTTTTGTATAAGTGCAGCAATCTCAATTGAATAAGGTGCTAGTGCAGGATAAAAGGACAAAGACCCTCCATTATCTGACTCCTTACGTACGTTTCGCTTGCTTTACAGACGCATATGCTTCATCATGAGGAGTGATTGTGAAGTGTAATGGCGGAGTTTATATCCGCACTCACACAACGATCACGTGCTGCGCTTGGCCAATCAGATCAATGTAAATGGCGCATGCGTGGATGCCGTCCGCCTCCGGTGATGTCACTTCCGGCGCGACGCACAGCCAGACATACACCATCCGGCAGTTGCCAAGGAAGTGTGTAATCAAGCTGCGCGTTGGAATCGCGTCTCCATGGCAACCCAGCAGGGGACCCAAACTCCGCATGTGCACATGATCCGATCGTTCCCAAACATACCTGAACATGATACAAAGCTAAAAATTACAAAATACAATTCAAGAATAGAAGAATCAATTCATTTCTTCATCCAGAAGTAGCAATGCTCCAAGCTCCATAGCAGATGGGGAATCTTTCATAAAATAGCAGCATATATGATCAGATAAAACATCCCTTCTTACCTCAATAAGGAGGGAATAAAGAAGAAGAAGAAGAAGAAGAAAAAGAAGAAAAAAGGAAAACATTTTTTAGAAAAATCCTTATCAAGTTGAGCAAATGATCACAGTGGCCATCAAGGTTATTCTAGACATATAATTGCAAGAAAAAAGGATATCTCCAAACTGATTAGAGAAACGGCACGAAGCTAACGGCTTCATTTAGTCCCCTAGGAGACACAGTGTCAAGTGTTATGATCCATTTTAATTCCCGTTGGGACAACATTTTTTGAAGGTCCCCTCCCCTAATTCCCCCATGTATAAAATCTATCCCCCTTATGCGCAGGGATTTCACGTTACACCCATGGTGGTGATAGAAGTGACGAGGTAAGGTTTTTAGGGCTGCGACCTCCTCTTTTTTAGCTTTTTTTGCAGCTATGATGTCCCGTACATGTTCACGGCCCTGATCCTCAGTTCTCTAGTGGTCAACCCGATATACATCATGATTGATCTTATAGGTCCTAGAACCATCAGTAGAGACAAATTCACAGCTCCTGACCAGATTCGGAGATGTACTGCAGTCACCACACGGAAAAAATCCTTTCCCTGGAGGGCCCACACCGAAAATCCCAGATGTTTTTGGTGCATAATGACAATGACTATGCACCAATAAGTCTTTCAAATTTTGAGATCTTCTAGATGTCGGGAATTTCAGTGAGGACCCCCCTCAGGGATGGCTCGGAGAACAGCATCGGCCAGTGTCTCCTTAGAACATCGGCCAGTGTCTCCTTACTACTAGCTCACAGCTAGTAGTAAAATAAATGACTTTAAAGAGGACTTGTCACCAAACCAGGCATGGTGATCTAATTACAGCACTGGATACAGCATGTCTGCAGCATCCAGACAAGGGGTCCCCCAGCACTTAAGCAGCCCTGTACCCCGAGATAATACACTTAGAAAACTTACATCGTGTAGCCATAAATGAGGTGGCTAGAGGCTGCAGCCAAATAGCGGCCTCCTGCTCTGACATCACCACCTTTCCCCGCCCTGCTCCATGTTAACCATAGAGTAGGGCGGGTATAAGCGGTGATGTCACCGCAGGGGGCGGGGCTAAACGGCCATTTCTGGGGGGGAAAAATAAACTGTGTTATAATGCTGAAGAGGGAGACAATGATTGGCAGCGGTGGGCAGATTACACATGCAGGGGGTGTGAATCTGCCCTTTGGCTGCAGCCTCTAGCCACCTCCTTTATGGTTGTACGATGTAAGTTTTCTAAGTGTATTATCTCGGGGTACAGGGCGGCTCAAGTGCTGAGGGACCCCTTGCCTGGATGCAGCAGACATGCTGCATCCAGTGCTGTAATTAGATCACCATGCCTGGTTTGGTGACAGGTCCTCTTTAAAGATGAGAAAAAAGAAGGCACTCACCATTCGATGCTCTGTATTTTTTAATGTATCTTTTTGCCAGGTTACATTACAGCCAGGGAGGGGGTGATGGAGGCCGACAACGGCACCGTT
Source organism: Allobates femoralis (assembly GCA_033576535.1). Classification (NCBI taxonomy): domain Eukaryota; kingdom Metazoa; phylum Chordata; class Amphibia; order Anura; family Aromobatidae; genus Allobates; species Allobates femoralis. The sequence continues at coordinate 91,651,414 of JARQOC010000006.1, forward strand.
TCGCGGTGATTCCGCTTCAACGGGTCAGTACTTTTTTTTTCTTCTCATCTTTAAAGCTGTATAATAATGAACTTACAGGATTGTGCAACACCTAGCCCTAAATAGAGCCCTATGTGCGCAGGTCCCAGGTTGGTACTGCCTGGATATATCCTTGGACTTTATTTAATTTTTTTTGGTAAAATAAATGAAATCACCTGAAATTACAACTCGTCCTGCAAAAAAAAAACCCTCATATACTGTATCTATATTGACGGAAAAATAAAAAGGTTATGGCTTGGAAGAAGGGGAGGAGAAATAAAAACCGGAAAATGGAAAATGGACGGAGGGTGAAGGGGTTAAAATGCACAATGTTGCTGTAGTCTAAAGGTACCATCACACGCGGCAATGTTGCTTGCAATTTCACTGGCAATTTGCTGGTTGCAGTGAAATCATGGACATATTGTTCCATTTGTACACGGCAGCAAAATAGAACAATGTGTCCATGATTTCACTGCAACCAGCAAATTGCCAGTGAAATTGAAAGCAACATTGCCGCGTGTGACGGTACCTTAAAGGCCGTGCGCGAACACTCTCGACTTCTACTATATAGGTTCAATCTGAAATTGTAAAGGTTATATTTTGGTCATAGGCAAGAACTATTACCTGACCACTGGAGTTCATGTTTTCTCATCCAAGTTTTCAGTATTAAATTATTTTTAAAATAGTAATATATAGTTTTTCAAATTAGCAGGTTAGAAGACTCATGCTTATTGCTTCTTGACGCAGGGCCCCACCTGACATAGGACTTTGGCATAAAAGCTGAGCCCCATTCAAATAATGGGACCTGAGATTCAATTACAGACACTTTCCATGGATTTTAGAGAAAAATCGGTCATGCTATTCTAATTTCATCCAACCGAGGCTGTACATATCATTGGTGCAACCTGTGCAGTCACACAGGGGCCCAAGAGGTCAGAGGACCCATTTCCAAATTCAAAATAGGTAGAATTGTGTTGTGGATGACTTATAGGATGGCAAAGAGGCCCAATAAACCAGTGGTCCCATACCTGTTTTGCATCGGGGACAGGCTCTATGCAAGACCACTTATCCGGGGCCCGGTAGGGCAGGGTTGCACAAGGGTGGGACTTTGATCATATGGGTGGGGCTATGGAGAAGGGGTGGACTTTAGTACCCTGTTTCCCCAAAAGAAGAGCTACATCTTATTTTCAGGGGATGTCTTATTTCTCCATCCCATTGCTGCCCCCAATATGGTATCCCTATCATCCCCTTGTAGCCCACAATATCCCCATCATCCCCTTTCAGCCCACAATATCCCCATTATCCTCTTGGAGCCCACAATATCCCCTTGCAGTAGTCCCCAATAGCCCCATCATCCCCTTGCAGCAGTCCCCAATAATCCCATCATCCCTTGCAGCCTCCCAATAACCCCATCATCCCCTTGCAGCCCCCAACTCAATCATCCCTTTGCAGCCCCCCTATTAGCCCTATCATCCTCTTGCAGCCCCCCAATAACACACACTCTTAGGGTACCTTTACACACCGCAACTTTTGGCGGTGAACGTAGGCAACCTAATGTGCGCGTGTACATTTCTCATGGTTGCCTCCAAACGCCGAAGGCGCATTTACATGCCGCGATTTCGCCCCCAACCTAGGGCGATGTGTCGTCCCGGAAGTTCCCACACCAACAGTGGGAAACATCCGGTTGACTCCCGACGCTGATTAGGCAACGCAATAGCGTCATGATTGGCCAGCCTACACAGGATGGCTGGCTAATACATGACGCCATTGCAATTGTGTAGTGTGAATGGACAGCTCTTCAAATATGTCGCCCTGTGAAGGGACAGCCAATGGAAACACAGTATCCACCACCAATCATCGCTGGGGGCGGTCTCCAGCACGCTGTGGCACACCTCCGGTAAATCAGTAGGTGTTGCTGATTCCATCCCTATCGCCTCTTCACACGCCAAAAGCAGGGAATTTCCTGTTCATTGTTGCCTCTGGTTTTGGAGCAGTGCAGTGAAATCAGATTCAGGCGCAACTTTGAAAATCACCGCCGGGTTCCCCAATTCCACGCCGCAATTTCGTAGCAATTTTACGGCGACGGTGACGGGGCTCCTGATTGCCTCTCAGATTTCTCACCGCAGTTGCGGCATGTAAAGGTACCCTTACATAAATACACACACATACACACTCACACATATATACATACACACACTGACACATACATACATACACTCACACTCTTTCCTCAGTCCTCACCAGTCCTCTGGCAACTCAGAGCCCGCTTCCCCACCCCTCAATGACAAGGTCCCAGCAGATGAGCCAACAGCCAATCAGAGGTGAGCATGTAACATCATCGCATAACATTACATGCTCGCCTCTGATTTGTTGCTGGCTCATCTACTGCCAGCCTTGTCACTGAGGGGCGGGGAAGCGGGCTTTGAGCCGCCGCACGCAGACCACACTTTCACTTTTCAATGCTGGCCTGCGGCGGTGCCGCGGACTGGCACAGGGGCCCCCGCGGCCCAGTCTGCGGCCCGGTGGTTAGGGACCCCTGAATAAACTATTCCTAAACAGGGGCCCTTTTCTGTCTGTGTCAGCCAGAGTATACAACCCTTTTAAAATATTACCTGACTTGCATCTTCTCACAAATCTGTGATAGCAAATCAAGGCTTAGTTGTTATTATTTTGTCTCAGTAGAACAGTAACTTAGGAAAAGTTTGAAACATTCAATTTTCTGCATAAAACCAAATAATTTGACCATGTTTAGGTTCAGATGCAGGTATTTCTATATGTTCAGATACAGATCTCTACCTTAAATCACGCCTGACATGACATTATTATAGCGTTGATAAGCAAATCTTGAAATGTTAAGATAACTGGGGAAAAAGCTTTTTACTGCTGAGAACGACTTTTAAGGAAATAACTATGGGGCCTTTTAACAGTGATAAAATTATATTTTCTTCTCATAGAAAAGTGCTGGCTGCAGTGAACATCATTCCTAATCATGTTTCCCATTTACTGTATAGTTTAGGATTATTGCTCAAGGTAAAAAGTAACAAGTCAAATGCTGATGCAGTATGCTTCTGTAAGCACAAAGAGCAAACAAGTTAATTAAATAAAAAGGTCATTAAAAATCCGAAATACCTTAGAGGGGATTCAGAATGCAAAGTATAACCTGCAGTACAGAAGACTTCTTGATTTTGACCCAATTATTATTAGAATAGGAATACATGATCAAAATAAATTGAGCACTGTTATTACACTAATCTTGCTGATTGTTATACCTACTGTTAAAGGATATACTGTAGTTTTTTTTCAGGTAGATATCAGATAAACTTTAGACAAATACAGAAAATGACTGAAAAAATGAAATTCAGTTGCTGGTACTTGCTGATTCATTATTATATGTAATAAAAGAAAAGTACTTTTGGCACATAGACAATTGTGTCCACACTTGAATGGGAGATGTACTTTCAATAAACTTTGCAAAAATCAATGGTACAGTCAAATCTAAGAAACTTTATTTTCCAGAAAATGAATCTCCTTTTTCCAAATATTAGTCATTTAGTCCTCTTCCCCTGCGTCTTGAACACATCATACACTTTGAGAAGACAGCTTAAGACAAGACTGGCTGTCAGCAAAGTGTCTGGTTGCAACCTGCCATTATGGATAGTGAAGTGAGGGGGGAAGAGGAGTAAGGAACAGAGTGAGAAAATAAGCTGAGGGAGATACATAAAGATCTCGCTGAGTGTCTTAGCTCACCTGCTAGGGTGGAATCCCTCAAACCCAAGTTCTGGGTAGGCACATGGACCTTACACTTTGGTGCAGCAGGCAGGTAAGGCACCTAGGAAATAAGAGAAACACTGGTGCCACAGGCAAGAAAGAGACCGAGAAGCAGGTAGCAGAAGAACTGTAGGCCCGAAGGCAGACAAGACACAGGGAAACTAAAAGTCTTAATACCAAGACACAGGTGTGCATTTTGGTTAGCTTTTTATAGGCCCAGGCAGATAATCACATGTGAGCATACCAGGCCACCTGCAAACCTCGATTTGGACCACAAAATAGTAGCAGAAAGTAGTGAGGGGAGCAAGGCCCAGATTAGGGACAGATGTGTAGCACTGAGCTTTCTAATAAGGGCATAACCCTAGTGTTGGATTCACATTTATACTGATTAGTACTCTTGTATAATTTCATCAAATTTGATACTGCCCTGGGTTTGGGAGACATTATATATCAGTTAGCAAAAAATAGAAAAACACGGCACTCACCGAGGCTTCAAACAGCTGTGTTTTTTAATGCAGGGTTTGCATAACAAAGTGCAGGGAGGGGGTACCGGGGTGACGACGGCACCGTTTCGGGCTCTCGCCCTTCTACGGGTCACTGATGGTCAGACTTGCCCGTCCCAACCTTATATAGGAGGGGCAAGACCGCCCACGTGACGTCAAAGTCCGGCCATAAAACACATACAAAGTGCAGTGCAGGTATTAAAATGGAACATACACACATCAAGCAACATAAAACAAAGGATCATATAGAACAGAGTTAACATCTTATTACTTACTAAGCCCTGTGCGGCCGTGGGCAGCAGAATCCAGGAGTGTCAACTTCCGGGTCACGTGGGCAGAGCATGTGACTGTACTGGGCTCGCTCTGTAATAGGTCTAACTCGCAAACCTACAGAGTGCATGCGCGCTGGCCAGCACGTCCCAGCAACAAAGTGAGAGCAGGGAGAGGCGTACAAAGCGTTGCTAGGTAACGAAGATACTAATAGAGGAGGAATAAAAAGCAGGGCTTAGAATTAACCCCTCGCATCAAGTAATGCAGGCAAAGCCAACCACAAAACAACTGTGTCCCACTAAACCTATGATCTTCTATTCCTAACCTCACCATAACTCTACCTAAAACAAAGGAAGAAATGTCCAAATAATAATAATAACCTGTAAATGCTCACTATTTCCCTAATCAACTTAACCTCAAATAGGGGAAAAGGACACCCTGCTAACACACACATATAACCGCCCTAAAAAATGTGACCCGGATGAAGCCTACCCGGACCGACCGCCAGCGGACACCCCAGGAGGAGACACAGAGGAGGAAGATAAAAAAACGGCAGTATATTATACATATTTACATACAGAAAAAGGACATGACCAACCTATATTATGATTGAAAGGACATCCAGCAGCCTGAACCTACAGAATTATTTCATAAGAACACGGCCATATCAAGCTTGTCATTGAGGCCTAGGGGGCCCTGGGCATTAAGTTCCAGAATCCACCTGGCTTCAAGCTGTAGAAGTCGTTTGTGTTGATCCCCCCCATATTTTGACGGGGGTAACTTATCAATCCCAGCAAAAAACAGCAACCTGGCATCTCCGCCGTGATGGTTGACAACGTGTTGAATGAGTCTTGGGGACCCTTTACTTTTCATTATAGAGCCAAAATGTTCTCTTGCTCTAATAAACATAGACCTAATGGTCTTCCCTATGTAAAACCTTTTACAGGGACACCAAATGGCGTAAACCACCCACTTGGTGCGACAATTAAAAAAAGATTTAAGTTTAATCATACGGCCCCCAAGTTCAACAACACCTCCTGTAGCAAGCTGAGGGCACCAATTGCAATGACCGCACTTGAAATTGCCCTTTGGTCGAGTCGCTCCCAACCAGGTCTTACTACTATCCATTGCTGATAGTCTTTTTTGGACTAGCAAATCCCCCAAATTTTTGCACCTCCTATAGGTGACAACAGATACTGGAGCTATTTTAGCGAGGGTCTTATCAGTTTCTATTACGTGCCAGTGCCGTTTAATGGTGGCCATTATTTTACCAAACATAGGGCTGTGTTTAAAATTGAAATAAAACTGTCTAGATTTGGGGGCGGAGTTAATGTCTGAAGTATTGGCACTCCTGCCAAGGACATGAGTGCGGGCTCTTTCTCTAGCTTTCTTCAATACTCCAGCTGGATATCCCCTACGTGAGAGGTCAAGTTCCAAGCTGTCAGCTTGTGTTTCAAACTTCTCAGTCAGATTATTGATGCGGCGAAACCGCAAGAATTGACTGAAGGGGACGCCCAACTTTGTGTGTTCGGGATGTGCACTTCGGTAATGCAGCAGCGAGTTTGTTGCAGTAGATTTCTTATGTACAGATCTAGTTAAGACATTATCAATTAAATCTAGTTTCACGTCCAAGAATTCGAGGGAATTATCCCCGAACACTGAAGTGAAAACCATGTTATAAGTGTTATTATTTAAGAACTCAACAAACTCGCTGAAGCCCTCCGTGCTGCCTTCCCACACAATTAGGACGTCATCGACATACCTAATGTAGTGCCTAAGATATTTTATGTAAGGGTTACTCTGAGAGTAAATGTATTCCTCCTCAAAGGCCGCCAGAAACAAGTTGGCAGGGTGCACGCCACTGGCATCCCCATGGCCACCCCTCCTTTCTGGCAATACCAATTGTCAATGAAGCTGAAAACATTATGTGAGAGAATAAATGCCAGAGATTCACACACAAAATCAGTCATGTCTTGGTCAACCTTGTTGTTAACCAAAATCCTAGGGATGGGCGAGAATACTCACTAGGACTCGTTACTCGGCGAGTAGTAAGGGACTCGCAGGACTCGGTACTCTGCGAGTTTCCCAGCGATTACTCGCACAGCAACGAGTCCAATGCAAATCAATGGCAATCCTAGTTTTGTCAGAGACTCTGACAAAACTAGGATTGCCATTGACTTGCATTGGTCTCATTACTGTGCAAGTAATCGCAGGGAAACTCGCAAAGTAACTGCTGTTACTTTGCGAGCTGAGTCCGGCTGTCTGCTCTGTGCAGGCTGCCGCAGCTCCAGGGTCCTAGAGCCCGCCTGCTCACAGAGATGATGTAGCATAGCTGCGATTGTTCTCAGTCTGCTCATTCCCTGTGCATAGACATCTATATCTATGCACAGGGGATGTAGCAGAGAGGATCAATAAAACAATCCTAAAAAAGGGACTGCATCTTTATTAACCCCTCGCCCATGGTCCAGGGGTTAATAAAGATGCAGTCCCTTTTATTTACAATGTTTTATGGATTTGTCAGAAAAAAATTTCACGTGGGCTTCGCCGTATTTATGGAACCAGCCGGATCCAGCAGGCAGCGACGGGCTGCCCCCAACCCCCAGGTGCCTATTTGTACCTGGCCGGACACAAGAATATAGGGGAGCCCTTTTTTTTAATTATTTCATGAATTTCATGAAATAATAAAAAAAAAATGCGTGGGGCTCCGCGCAATTTCTATGTCTAGCCATTGGTATTTGCTCCCTAAGGTCCATAAAAACAAGCGTGTTCCTCCGGGTAGGCCGATTGTGTCTGCAGTGGGTTCTTTGTTGGAACCTCTTTCCAAGTTCCTGGACTGGTTTTTACATCCCTTCCTTAAAGTAGTTCCCTCTTTGGTTAAAGACACATTTGAGTTCACACAGACTGTGGACCAAATTACTTGGAAAGTTGGCTTTAAGTTAGCCTCTATTGACATTGAAAGTCTTTATACGAGGATTCCGCAGTCACTGGCGGTTTCAGTGATAAGGAGGATTTTGGTTAACAACAAGGTTGACCAAGACATGACTGATTTTGTGTGTGAATCTCTGGCATTTATTCTCTCACATAATGTTTTCAGCTTCATTGACAATTGGTATTGCCAGAAAGGAGGGGTGGCCATGGGGACGCCAGTGGTGTGCACCCTGGCCAACTTGTTCCAGCATGCCTTTGAGGAGGAATACATTTACTCTCAGAGTAACCCTTACATAAAATATCTTAGGCACTACATCAAGTATGTCGATGACGCCCTAATTGTGTGGGAAGGCAGCACGGAGGGCTTCAGCGAGTTTGTTGAGTTCTTAAATAATAACACTAATAACATGGTTTTCACTTCAGTGTTCGGGGATAATTCCCTCGAATTCTTGGACGTGAAACTAGATTTAATTGATAATGTCTTAACTAGATCTGTACATAAGAAATCTACTGCAACAAACTCGCTGCTGCATTACCGAAGTGCACATCCCGAACACACAAAGTTAGGCGTCCCCTTCAGTCAATTCTTGCGGTTTCACCGCATCAATAATCTGACTGAGAAGTTTGAAACACAAGCTGACAGCTTGGAACTTGACCTCTCACGTAGGGGATATTCAGCTGGAGTATTGAAGAAAGCTAAAGAAAGAGCCCGCACTCATGTCCTTGGCAGGAGTGCCAATACTTCAGACTTTAACTCCGCCCCCAAATCTAGACAGTTTTATTTCAATTTTAAACACGGCCCTATGTTTGGTAAAATAATGGCCGCCATTAAACGGCACTGGCACGTAATAGAAACTGATAAGACCCTCGCTAAAATAGCTCCAGTATCTGTTGTCACCTATAGGAGGTGCAAAAATTTGTGGGATTTGCTAGTCCAAAAAAGACTATCAGCAATGGATAGTAGTAAGACCTGGTTGAGTGCGACTCGACCAAAGGGCAATTTCAAGTGCGGTCATTGCAATTGGTGCCCTCAGCTTGCTACAGGAGGTGTTGTTGAACTTGGGGGCCGTATGATTAAACTTAAATCTTTTTTTAATTGTCGCACCAAGTGGGTGGTTTACGCCATTTGGTGTCCCTGTAAAAGGTTTTACATAGGGATGACCATTAGGTCTATGTTTATTAGAGCAAGAGAACATTTTGGCTCTATAATGAAAAGTAAAGGGTCCCCAAGACTCATTCAACACGTTGTCAACCATCACGGCGGAGATGCCAGGTTGCTGTTTTTTGCTGGGATTGATAAGTTACCCCCGTCAAAATATGGGGGGGATCAACACAAACGACTTCTACAGCTTGAAGCCAGGTGGATTCTGGAACTTAATGCCCAGGGCCCCCTAGGCCTCAATGACAAGCTTGATATGGCCGTGTTCTTATGAAATAATTCTGTAGTTTCAGGCTGCTGGATGTCCTTTCAATCATAATATAGGTTGGTCATGTCCTTTTTCTGTATGTAAATATGTATAATATACTGCCTTTTTTTATCTTCCTCCTCTGTGTCTCCTCCTGGGGTGTCCGCTGGCGGTCGGTCCAGGTAGGCTTCATCCGGGTCACATTTTTTAGGGCGGTTATATGTGTGTGTTAGCTGGGTGTCCTTTTCCCCTATTTGAGGTTATGCTGATTAGGGGAATAGTGAGCATTTACAGGTTATTATTATTATTTGGACATTTTTCCTTTGTTTTAGGTAGAGTTATGGTGAGGTAAGGAATAGAAGATCATAGGTTTAGTGGGACACAGTTGTTTTGTGGTTGGCTTTGCCTGCATTACTTGATGCGAGGGGTTAATTCTAAGCCCTGCTTTTTATTCCTCCTCTATTAGTATCTTCGTTACCTAGCAACGCTTTGTACGCCTCTCCCTGCTCACACTTTGTTGCTGGGACGCGCTGGCCAGCGCGCATGCACTCTGCAGGTCTGCGAGTTAGACCTATTACAGAGCGAGCCCAGTACAGTCACATGCTCTGCCCACGTACGTGACCCGGAAGTTGACACTCCTGGACGCTGCTGCCCGCGGCCCCACAGGGCTTAGTAAGTAATAAGATGTTAACTCTGTTCTATATGATCCTTTGTTTTATGTTGCTTGATGTGTGTATGTTCCATTTTAATACCTGCATTGCACTTTGTATGTGTTTTATGGCCGGACTTTGACGTCACGTGGGCGGTCCTGCCCCTCCTATATAAGGTTGGGGCGGGCAAGTCTGACCATCAGTGATCCGTAGAAGGGTGAGAGCCCGAAACGGTGCCGTCGTCACCCCGGTACCCCCTCCCTGCACTTTGTTATGCAAACCCTGCATTAAAAGACACAGCTGTTTGAAGCCCCGGTGAGTGCCGTGTTTTTCTATTTTTTCCTGGGATTCTGCTTTTGTCTTCACTGGCACCCCGGGTGAATGCTGGGTCTCTTGTCCTGTTCTGCCTCCTAATGTGGAGTTCCCCGCTGGTGGTGCCTCATTCATTCTGTGAAGTTTTTTATTATATCAGTTAGTCTACTCAAACCACCCCAGATTTAATTGTAAAATCAAAGATTGAGCTTGCAAAGATGGATACTGAAGAAACTGCAAATCTCAAGTCATGTAAATGCCTGCCATAGTATTATTCTTTATGAAAACAAATGTAATACATTATTCAGAAAAGTTGCTTTAAAATATAGTTAAACTTTTACTTTTCTTACATTGCATCGGCATACATTTTATCCTTATACTAGAAATGAGTGAATCCACCAAGATTTGAATTCAGCAGATTGGTCGAATTAGGCAGGAACTTGGTTTCCCATTGAAGCTATTTAAAGTGTAACTGTCATCAGATATGGGTGTTTTAAATTATGCTGCATTTTAAGAAGGTGGCTATTATTCACTAACTGCTCCTGTACACCGAATAAATGACTTTTAAAAACTTCCCGCCCCGCATTATAATTACCTGTTTCCAGTCTGACAGGTTGGATTGCAGCTTGGTCCGTCCCGCCGCTCTTCGCAATCCAACAGCCTCTTCATCTGAGTGATATCTGACTTGTGCACCTGTGCAGAGGCTTATTTGAATCGGGCAGGTGCAGAATAGTTTTAGGCTCTGCCCGCAGTTTAGCAGAGCACAGTGCGAAGGGTGAATCCAGAGACACCGCTGTACAGGCGCACAATTTGGATATCACTCAGAAGAAGAGCCTGTTGGACAGTGAGGAGAGACAGGACGGACAGCAAGGAGAAGCGGGATAGATGGCGAAGAGAGGCAGGACAGAAAGAGCTGCAATGATTCCTATAAGACTGGAAACAGGTAATTGTAATACAAGGTGGGAAGTTTTACAAACTTATTTATTTGGTATATGAGGTCAGTCCGGGCATAATAGCCACCTTCCTAAAATGCAGCATAGATACTGCTGTAGGTGGTGCTCTTATTTTAAAACACTCAAATCTGGTGACAGGCTCACTTTAAAGCAAATCAAATATCCATTATTATTTAGATGCTAGAGCATGAGAAACAAAAGATGTAAAAGTATAATTCACACCTTGTCCCTCACCTGTTCAACGCCATCAATTCTTTCTTCCTTCCTCAGGCATGCATTGTCCTCTTTGGCCTTTTTTACTCTCTTAACCTATGATATCTGAGACCAATTCTGAATAATTCATATTTAGGAGAATCCAAATTTTGGGGAAATTTTAAAGCAATTACATTTTACCCTAAACAAATCCTTCACTCTACGTAAAACCAATTACGGTAAATATTATTTTTCCCTTCCAGACGTTGTACATTCAATGTTGGATCTATATTAATATTGCTGGCTCATTATCTGACAGAGTAGATCGGTAAAAATAATAAAAATTAATCTTGACCTAAAGGAAGAAGAAGTAATAGCAGATTCGATTATCAGATTATCAGCATTTAAGAAAGGGCTGAATGCTTTTCTCAAAACAAATAGTATTCGGGTTTATAAATAACCCAGACATATGTAAATATATAAGAGCTTTGGAATAGGAGTCTATAGGTGACAGATATCCAAAGAATGCATTTGTCAGATATGTTTTTTTTAGATGGCAAAAACCTGGCACTTTATCAGAAGAGTGTAGACTTTTTATATCCATTGTATCTATTACTAGAGGACATAATTGTAACAACACCTATTTTTAATGTATACTTTTTTATGCCTAGGGTATGATTGTTTGAAACAGCAGTCACGTGCACTTTTCGAAACAATACCCAGAAATAAGACATACAGATAGTAGACATGAGCAAAATCCGAACTGTAAAGTTTGAGGTTCATACCGAACAACAGATGTCTGGAGCTCGAACTGGAACATGGACTAAAAAAAGCACTGTATCCGAGTTCGGTGTTTGGGTACAGTTTGTATGTTAATAAAGTTTGTTTAAAGCTTTATTGCATGAGGAAGATGACTGTATGCTGATGTGAACAAAAAATATACAGTACAGACCAAGCAAAAGTTTGGACACATTTTCTTATTCAAAGAGTTTTCTGTATTTTCATGACTATGAAAATTGTAGATTCACACTGAAGGCATCAAAACTATGAATTAACACATTTGGAATTATATACTTAACATAAAAGTGTGAAACAACTGAAAATATGTCTTATATTCTAGGTTCTTCAAAGTAGCCACCTTTTGCTTTGATTACTGCTTTGCACACTCTTGGCATTCTCTTGATGAGCTTCAAGAGTGAGTCACCAGAAATGGTCTTCCAACAGTCTTGAAGGAGTTCCCAGAGATGCTTAGCACTTGTTGGCTCAATACGCTGTGTCAAAAATGCTGCAATTCTTGATCTTGTGCACATACCTAAGAAATATCAATAAAAAAAACTAAACTCTTCCATTTAAATGGACTTTCAAGTTTAACAAATATATAATTATATTATGTCTTACTTAAATTTAAATCTAATAATAATTTCTCTTGAAATAATACCAATATCTTCTCATTTCATGAAGTGTACGTTTTTGTAGTTTTTGAAGTAATACTAACAATGTTTTACAATACATGTTGTTGTGGGACCCGCTCTCTGAAAATAATACCATGCTCTGTCTTTTTCCACATGAATGAAATAAAATGATTTTGACACCTGTTCCACTTGTCTGGTTCTAAAAAAAAAGTATTTGATTTCGAAAAGGGATATCAGTTTGGACCCTGAGGAGATACACTGCAACTAAAACTTGTTAGTAAGTTTTCTCTCAAATTATTGGTGTTATATAATACCGTAGTGGGCAAAAGTTTACAGATTGGCAGCCTGTCTGATTTTATTCGACAGCAAAGTCAATACATGTCAAGTAGAACTCAACTTGAGTACAATATTTACCTGGTCAATTTCATAGTCCAGAAGAGAAGGATTTAAATTATTCTAAGTTTGCCAATGCAGCACATATCTAATATTTTCTTTAAAATTTATTTGGATCATAAGCCAGCTTCATTTTTTCCATTGTCAGGTGGCTAGGACTTTGCAAAGAGTGCTGACAGTGCGATTGGTGACTTTGAAATTCTTTCTTTACTGAATATGCACTATCCAGCTGCAATATTGGTATATTTTGTGCTTCTTCTGCTGGACAGTGTATACCGCTGCCAAGGTGATTATATTTTTGGTAATGTATCTTAGATCTTGGCAGGCCTGGCCAACAGACCAATTTAATCTTGTCCATAATACTTCATTAAAATCTTGACCTTTGTCAGTTCTAGGTTTCTGATGCACTAGTTCTGTGTTTTGGTCCTCCATTTCACATTTAGTCATCCACACACAGGTCCCAATACAGACAGGAACTGGTCCTGCTCTGCCCCTGTCCACTTTGAGGCCTGGGTGCCACATTGTGAGGTTGATTACTAGAGCTAGGGACCATCCAGATGGGGTACACCTTTTGTCAATGGGATGGCTTCTATGCCTTTTTGATCAAAATGGTGGTGACTAAGTATGGCCAGGGTCACACATGGAGCCGTTTTTGCCTAGGATCCGTTTTTGGGATCTTTTTAGGTATTTTTTTCTAAGTCCAAAAACGCATATGTGTTAATGCATATGTCAATGCGTTTTTGGGTGCATTAAAAAAGCATGCTTTTTTTAACATGGGCCCCTATGGGAATGAATCCGTTAATGCATGGCACATATAGGCACCATGCGTTAACGCATATGCGTTTTTGGTGAAAAAATGACTAAGTCCAAAAAACGGCCAGGACCTCAGGAGACACAATTGGCACACTAAATTTAACGGATCCATTTTTCTAAAGCCTCAAAAAAGCGGATTGCCATGTGTGACCCTGGCCAATCCTATTGTATGTTTCTTTATTTGTGTTGGTTACTGCTCACACACTGCTGCATGCCTGCACTTTGCATTTAATCAGGCTTTGTTGATGACCACAGTGTGGATATGGGCCTACATATTATACTTATAGTTAAAATTATGCTAGTCCTCGTTTTTGGTTGATCCTGATATCTGACCCCATTTGCTTTTACTACTAGTTATGTCTAAGGCCAGGTTCACACCATGGCACAATCCGATTAGGGGCTGTCAAGGGTGAACCTGACAGCCCTGGACCGGATTTGCAAACAGAACCTGAGGGCTTACATGCCCTCCGGTCCTGTTTGTAGCTGGATGCAGCCGAGCACAGCTGTCCTCTGCGAAATGGTGCTGAACCGCTTCACAGGGAACAGCTCCCTAGTGCTGAAGTTCAGCGTAGCTCACGCTGAACTTCAGCTGCCAGTGTCCGGTTTCCCGGATCCTCCCAGATTGGGGCAATCTGGCCCAATAGACACCCATATTAGGGAGTGCCGGATTGCCCCTGATCCGGGAGGATCCAATTTGGGAGATTTTTCTCCCTGGACACAAAAATGCTGCAAGCACATTTTTGTGTCCAGGAGAAAAATCTGAATACACCCGGACCCTCCTGGACAGATGGAAACCGGATGGCAGATAGCTGCCATCCGGCTCTATCTGGCCCCATAGCATACTATGGGGCCAAAATCTGATCTGGGGCTGTCAGTTTCACATCGGACAGCCCCAGATCAGATTGTGCTGTGGTGTGAACCCGGCCTTACACAATGCCTTGAAAAATGTACTCATACCCCATGAACGTTTCCCCATTTTTTCCCTTTACACCCATAAACTTAAATGTATTTTATTACTTGATTGGGATTTTATGTAATATACACAAAGTAGCAAGTATTTGTGAAGTATAAAGAAAATGATACATGGTTTTCTAAATATTGAATCATTATTTTGTAGGACCATCCATCGCTGCAATTATTGCTTGAAGTTTTTTGGGGATGTCTTTACCAACTCTGCACATCTACTGGTAGAGGCTGAATTTTTTACCCATTCTTCTTCTCAAATAGCTCTAGCTCAGTGAGATTGGATGGAAAAACTCTATGAGCAGCAATTTTGAAATTTTACCACAGATTCTCAATGGTATTTATGTTTGGACTTTGGCTGGGCCATTCATACACATGAATCTGCTTTGATCCAAACCATTCCAATGTAGCTCAGTCACAGCCTCTATCTGGATTAAAACCTCCAATTTTATGGGCGAGTTGAAACCTGCTACCAGAGAACGATAGCATAAAGGGCTACGAGTGGTGAGCAAAGGTGCACTACATAGGATGTGATGGGAACCAGCTCACACACCAGGGTGTTAGTAAACATTTTTTAATTTTAAAGAAATTTTTCTGAATAAAGCTTAAAGAATTTTTATTAACACCTTGGTATGTGAACTGGATGCAATTAGGTCTTGTCAAGGTTAAAACACTGTGCAGCAGTGGGATTCCTGTTCTCCCGTCCAGAAACGGAACTTCGCCTGAGGGGTGAGTTGATATTTCATTACTTACATAAGGTGTGATGCTATAATCTAAATTGGAAAAAATCTGTGGCACTCAATCCTGTCAGTGTGCACACCCTTAGAAGTGCACCTTACCCTGTCCCTATTGGTGGTTTATCAATTATTTTCTATTATATGTCTTAGAAAAGTGCCCTTTTTTTGTGTCACAATTTATCATGTTCAACATTGCACATGTGCACATCGACAGGATTGAGTGCCGCCAATTTTATCTAACTTAGATTATGGGATTATGGGATCACACCCATACACATATAGCATACCTTTCCCCATCCCTATTAGACAGTGATGCTATTGTTCTCTGGTAGCAGGTTTCAGCTCACCCACAAAAAAGGGGATTTTTAACCAAGATAGAGGCTGTCACTGAGCGTTAGGAACCCAGTACAAGAGACACGCCTTGACGAGGCTACTGGGTGGTTTATTGATATGGCCATATTTATAACACTAAGTATCTCAATTTTTTTACCTTTTTTCTCAGCTGAAATATTGCTCTAATTTTCTATTATATGTATTTGCAGAGTGCAGCTATTTTTGGTGTGACTGTGTTGTCATTGTCTTCCTATTGTGTCCTTTTCCTAATACACTTAGCTCTCACTGAGTCATAAAATTCCTCTTTTTTCATCTTGCTCCAAAAGTCAACAGTTGCTCTGTGGGAACACATTCACAAATGGAATGGCTAGTGCACATTCTGTCCACGGAACCCATCAAAATGTTTGCCAACTTTCCAGGCACAATTTATAAAAGATATTGTAAGAAAAAAAACACACCAATATTCCAACCAAGCTTTGTAACCAATGAAAATCATAAACTTAGGATCCATTCTCTTCAAGCATAAATAGAACTTCATTCAAAAACAATAGCCAGATGCACAAGATCACATAGCATAGTTATCTAGTATACTACAAAATAGAAAGATCGCTTCATCCCTGGTGGTCAATGACAATGTATTGCTCAATTAAGTTATTAATTGTTTTTGAAGATATTGATGTCAGCATATTTGGTGGTTTAGCACAGTAACTTATCTTGTCAAAAGTCATTTTGTGGTGCCCCTGAGAGTCCAGTCACCAAAGAGGTACTGCACCTCAGCCAGAGGTGTGGTACCCCCACTCTTGGGTAAGGAGGTGGCACCACTCGGTACCCACACACCCGCATCCAACACCATATAATTCCAGGCCAGGGGATCTGGGTGGACCCTATTAAGGGAGGGCCCATCCCAGGCTGGAGAGGGAACTAGGTAGAAGGTGTGGGTGGAGGAAGTAGATAAGGGTAGGACAACCTGGAAGTAGAGAGAACGTAAGGAAAACATCAGTTAGTCAGTAAGGCAGTGAGTCAGTGTGTGGAGAAGTTGGAGAGAGACGTCCTTGGGGACTGGAGTCGTGGAAATGCTCGTCCCAGGGATAGAGATAGAAGAGTCTGCTCTAGGGAGCAGACAAGACCAAGAAGGGGTCCCAGTGGCACAAGAAGAGGATAACCCACCCGTGGAGCCTGCATCCATGCTGACTGGAGTTGGCTGGAGGGATGAGAATCACAGAAGGGACCGGTCCCAGACTAGCGGAGTGACTGTAGGCCTCAACTAGCAAATCGGAGGCTGCAATATCTGTATGTGCCATGGACGAAGCAACACACATTCGCTTAAAAGGCAGCCGCATAAGGCCAAGGGGAGAGAGAAGAAGTTGCCCGACAGGGCCTGAGGCTGTTTACTTGGGACACTGTGTGTGAGGCACAGGGCAGGAGGGCGAGAGCCAGCGTACAGAGATGACCCAGAAAGGAACACAAGAAGGGGACCCCAGGGAAGTGCTCCCAAGTTATCCGAGAATTGGCTGGAACTCTGACCCAGAGGGCGCAGCAGGGTGGAGGCTTGTCTAAACAGTGAGTAAAAACCTAAAGACTGCACCTTCCTGTGTCCTCCGGATTATTTATGACGTTATCAGTCCTGCACCCCACCGATCTCCATTTCCTACATGAAGTGTATCAACTGCCCTGGGGCCTCCCGCTCTACCCGTGGGGAACAGAAAATCTAGCAGCGTCATCAACGACCCCAGACGATCTGATTGCAGTGTGGGCTATCCATCTCCAATTGCTGAAACCCATGGGTGGCGTTATGTTAAATTCATTATAAAATATCCCTCATTTATGACACAACCAGGGCCACGGAGCCAGGTCGCAACCCCGTGACCTCTCAAAAGAACTTTCCGGCCCGGTTCCGAGTACCCCACAGCCATGGTGGAGCATGTCAATTTTTCTTCAAGAAAAATGTAATTTGTGATTCCAAAATGTGGCAGAAGGAATACCAAGATCAAAAACACATTTTGAATAATCTAGTATAGAATTTAATTTTATAACATTCAAGAATAAAAAAAACTACACTCTCTTTGAACTGTTATAGTGATATTTGCACTTTATTCCTCCATCATGTAGATCCTACTGTAACATCACCTATCAGGAACTACTTGCTTATATGATCGGAACACTATAAAAGATTTCCCTGTTATATTGATTATTAATGTACTTTCTGTGACTTATAAAGGTACATCTCGATAAATTAAAATATCATCAAAAAGGTAATTTATTTCAGTAATTCAATAAAGTGAAATGCCTGTATTATAATATTATATTAAAAACAGAGTGATCTATTTCAAGTGTTTTTTTCCTGCAAATGTTGATGATTTTGACCTACAGCAAATGAAAAGAACATTAACTCAGAAAATGTGAATAATTAACACAAAACACCTGCAAAGGCTTAATAAGGATTTAAAATGGTCCCTTACTCTGGATCAGTAGGCTACACAATCATGGGGAAGACTGCTGACTTAACAGATGTCCAGAAGGCAATCACTGACACACTCATGAGGAGGGTAAGTCACAAAAGGTCATTGGAAATCGTGGTCCCAGAGTCTGGAGGAAGGGTGGAGAGGCCACAATCCAAGCTGCTTGAGGTCTAGTGTGAGGTGTCCACAGTCAGTGATGGTTTGTGGAGCCATGTCATCTGCTGGTGTAGGTCCACTGTGTTTTATCAAGACCAAAGTCAGAGCTGCCGTATACCAGGAAAATTTAGATCACTTCATGCTTCCCTCTGCCGACAAGCTTTTTGGAGATGGAGATTCCATTTTCCAGCACGACTTGGCACCTGTCCACACTGCCAAAAGTACCAATACCTGGTTTACCAACCACAGTATCACTGTGCTTGATTGGCCAGCAAACTCGCCTGACCTAAACCCTGTAGAGAATCTATGGGGTATTGTCAAGAGGAAGATGAGAGACACCAGACCCAACAACAGAGACGAGCTGAAGGCTCTTATCAAAGCAACCTGGGCTTTCATAACAGCTCAGCAGCCACAGGTTAATCACCTCCATGCCACGCCGCATTGATGCAGTATTTCATTCAAAATGAGCCCCGACCAAGTATTGAGTGCATTTACTGTACATACTTTTCTTTAGGCCAATATTTATGAGTTAAAATAATTTTTTTCAGTTGGTCTTATATAATATTCTGATTTTCTGAGATAATGACATTTGTTTTTTTATTGGCTGTAAGCCATAATTATCAAAATTAACAGAAATAAATACTTAAAATAGACCAATGTGTTTCTAATGACTCTATATAATATGTGTTTCACTTTATGTGTTGAATTATTATCTTTTTGATGATATTCTAATTCATTGAGATGCACCTGTGTATATTTTTTTTATATGATTTGTAGCTCATGCACTTTATGGGCTCCTCTATTATCTTTCCTGCCTTGTGCCTCTCTATATACATCTGTGTCCTCCTGTTTAGATTGTGAGCTCCAAGAGAGACAGCATTACTCATGTATGTAAAGTGCTATGGAATTAATAGTGCTATATAAATGAATAAATTATTATTATTATTATTATATGCTTGTTCCCATGGTGACATCTTCCGCCTTTGCCTGCATACTGATCGGAGTGCGTGCTCCTAATCTCATTTGCACACGAGGTAATGTGGCACTACTATGGTAACTGGTGATGTTATGAGAATGAGTGAGACTAGGGACACATTTGCGCCATGCATTTGTGTAATGGATGCGTTTTTTGACATGGGAATCTATGGCAAACGCACCTGTTAACGCATGGTACATGTATGTACCAACATTAACGCATGCATCAAAAATGCAAACATGAATGCAAAAGAAAATAAACGCATACTTTACCGCATCCATCAAACAGATGCAACCTCCCAAATGCGACCCTAGCCTGATTCCTTTTTTTATCCATTATACTGTGGGACGCATGCACTCTATTCTGGAGCTTCTTCCGGTCACATGACTAATTGGCAGGTCCTCAAATAGGCCCTTGTAGATGATAAATGCATACTTCTCCTCGAAGAAATGGTTGAAGAGCCTGCAAAACAATTGTAGAGGTCATAGGCTGCACCACTCTCCCCCCGAGCATGTACATTTGGTAGGCTACATGTTTATCCATTTGATGCCATGTGATTTATATGCTTGGTGTAGTGTATTCTGGTGCTGTATTCTCTAGCATTCTGTTCAATTATGTAACTTGAAGCTCATGGATCCTGATGCGAAAGCTATGATGTGGCCCCCAAAATATTGCAAATCTTTAATAGTGTTAGTCTTTTACTATTAGCCAAAGAGACGTTTGGGGCAAACTAGGCACAGGGACCCGGGTGGGACTGCAACCCCTGCACCTATTGTAGTAACACCACTTACCCTGTTTGTATGTATGTTAGTCTTATCTCTTGCTATTAGTATTCTCTTAAAGTGATCCTAAACCCAGAAACTGACCCCCCCGTATCTTTAGACCTGTCCCTGCACCCCCTCTTACCATTTATAGCCATCCCTTTTGCATAAAAAATCGCTTTTGTAAAGTAAGAGAAAAGGTTATAATACTTTGACCTGTGTGAGTTCTCTCTTTCTGTGGAAGCCGAGATGGGACGGGCCTGTCTGCTGCTGCCTGGTAATTATGAACGCCCCTCTCTGCTACTAAGAGCCTGGTCGCGTCATGAAAGGAGCGGGGCTAAATTGCGTCATGCCGGAGCCCCGCCCCCTTTCATGACGCGGCCACACACTCACAAAGGCAGCAAGCAGAGAAGGGCGTGAATAATTACCAGGCAGCAGCAGACAGGCACCTCCTATCTCGGCTTCCAACAGAAACGGAGAACTCACACAGGTCAAAATATTATATCCTTTTCTCTAACTTTACAAAAGCGATTTTTTTTGCAAAAGGGATGGCTAGAAATGGTAAGAGGGGGTGCAGGGACAGTTCTAAAGATAAGGGGGGGTCAGTTTCTGGGTTTAGGATCACTTTAATAAAGAGTTCACTGCTTTTGCACAATTTAGCTCCTGTCCTCATCCTTTTGTTTCCTAACATTGATGCTTGTAAAATACAATTTAGGTTTGGTAGGTGTTCTTGTGAATCTGTAAATGGCATAATGCTGTGACAACATCGTTCCCAGAAACCATATGTGAGTCAGAAATGCCTGCAGGCATATTCTCCAGGATCTTCCCATTAAGTTTCATTGCTTTTCCATCCATTTCAATCTTTTCTCAGGCCCCCAGATCTCTTTGTTGGGTCCAGCAGAAATTTCCCATTGACTTGCATTGAACTCGCTATCAGTACAAATACGCGATTATTACAAATTACTCATTGTGATTCTGCTAAATTTGAGTATTTCATTATTTGCTCATCTCTAACAATGATGAGTGTATAGCTGAAAAATTGGACTATTAAAACAAGAAGAGTTAAAAAATATGTAAACTTTTTTCTAAGGCCCCTTTCACATCAGCGGTAAGTGCTGATCTCGGCAGTTGCGGTGAAAAATACGCATCTGCCGCAATTACCGCATAATGGCTGCACTTGCAGTTCACCTGCGGCAAGCCCCATGCAATGTCTATGGGGTTTGCGGCAGGTGCAGCAAGTGCGGTATAGTTGCGGTTTCGGCACTTGCGGAAAATACGGTTGCAAAAAAAACACTGTCAGCCACGGTTTTTCCGCTGCCGCAGGTGCCGAAACCTCACTTGCCGCACCTGCCGCACACTTACCGCAAGCCCCATAGACATTTCATGGGGCTTGCTGCAAGTGAACCGCAAGTGCGGCCGTTATGGGGCAACTGCGGCAGATGCGTTTTTTCACTGCAACTGCCGCAATCAGCGCTTACCGCTGATGTCAAAAGGCCCTAACATGCATAGTTTGCAAGGTAAGCAATTGCATTCCAATTACTGGAACTTTCTTTTGCCTTTTGCAAAAGAAAGATTTTTTTTTTGAAAAGGAAATGCTAAGGAAAGGCAGAGATATTTTGCTTATATCTTATCACACCTCAGATTCCTGGAATCACACTTTCTCGGACAGACTAGTCTTGGTTTTTGTTTTTATTCCACAGTAGGAAAAATAGAACTGACTTACAACTGCCATCCTGGTTTGTAGAGGTTCCAGACTAAGGCTGGAGTCACACTACTAGATGACTCATCCAATGATCACATGAAAATACCCAGACTGGCCTTCGGCTTTCCTGACCTGAGAGTGGCAGCTGCATATACATACGTGAAGCTGTCATGCTCAGGTTAGGAGCGCCACAGCCAGTCTGGGCATTGCACTGTGATCCTCATATGTCATATGCTAGTGTGTCCTCAGCCCAAAAAATAAAATGATACAATTAAATTCTCGGGCTGTTAGGAATGGTGCTGTTTTTAACAGATTAATGAATTCAGAGTAAAAAAACTATGCAACCTCTCATATCTCTAACTTCACTTGATGCTATGCAATAAAAAATAACAAAGAGCACAAATAAGCAGGACCTGGTGGTCTAAGGGGTTAAGATTATGTTTAAGCCAAAGGGCCACTCACCTCTTGGGTTGTACATCCCTGCACAAGCCCAGTTTGAGCGTGGAGGTGAGGTGACTTGGACATTCATGCCGTGCTGCTCTTCCTGGTGCGATCACGGGACCCGATCACGTAACCACGGATAGGCGTCACAGGAACTCACGTCAACACAGGTCCTTTAGCTAGATAGCAGATGTTGCCGTGCCCGGAGCTGCTCTGGCTGCGCACCCACATGGGGGCGTGTATAAGTCAGCAGCTGAGGAAGATAGCATGTCGCTATCTAAACGTTACGGAGGGCAAAGAACTTTTAATAAGGGTTTGTGCCTTTAATAATTTCTAATACAACTCCTCTTGCCTCAGCGCTCCTAAAGACCAGTCTTTTTTTGCTTCCTTTCACTTGATGCTATGTCTTAGTATGCATGGACTACAGACTACAAATCCCATTTTCATGTTTTCGGTGCTACAGTATTACACCAACGTGCACTCTGACTTCCTCTCTCTATTCTGTAAAATCATAAAATGTCCACATCTCATCCTTTATATTGCCTCTGAAGGTCAATCCTAATGGGCTGTGCTACACCATTTGATATGATAGCCACAAGGCATTATAGGAAAGCCCATGCAACCCTTCCTGATATAGTGAGTCAATATATCACCTGAGGAAAGACGGCTGTAGACTGTCGAAACATGTTGTGGCATATAGGGGACATCTTAAGAAAGGTGTGGATGCTTTAATATAAGATTAGTAATCCTCTCCTTCTTAGCGCTCCATTAGACCGCCTTTTATTTTGTTGATATCGTGAGTCAACTCTTTGACTGATTAAATTTTCAGCAATGTGAGAAAAGGCACCGGCCATTATTGATGATTCTTGCTAATTGAATTGTAAAGTATTTTAAGTATTTTAATTCACCTAGTACTTGCAAAGTTTATAACATTTTGATCAGAGTCGATTAACAACGGATTGGTTTACTCATCTGTAATCTGCATGTTGGGTTGGAAACCAAACTACTGTCTATGAGCACGTGAGCACGTTGTAAAAGATTTTCAAATAAGATGTTTTAAAATTGCTAGACACAAAAAAATGAAATATTGAAGTCATGTAAGTTTAATTAAAGTGTGCTCCCCATTCTATTGAGTACTGAGTTCCAGAATGTCGTTATTGTTGAGATTTTATTACTGAGCAGTTTATTATGGATCAGAGCTGATGAGCATTGTCACCATTCAGGAGAGAAATGCTGGCAATTAGGCGAAAAAGGCTGAGAATTACAAAGTAAAAGAAGCCGACCTTCCAACAGTGGAGAGTATTTATGTGACAGTCATACAAGAAGGCAACTCATTCATGGTCATAAACACATGAACGTACCATATAAGACTGTAAGATCATTTATTCGACTTACTTTATTTGAAGTTCCATCTTCACTAAACTGTCAAAAGAGATACAATGGATGATGAATTGCATAATTACTGTTTTTACATCTCTCTCTCCGGTATATTCCTTTATTGGTAAGTGCGGCTACCTGAGGATTAGATATATTTGGATAGCTCAAGATAAACTGTCCTTTTGTGCATCTGAACTAATTTATCCTGTGGAACAATGCTATGAATTACTTACAGTACTGCATAAAGAAATCTACATTTTGAGCTGGGTGATCACTCATCTAATCATTTTCATATGAAACAAATGCCAGTAGAAACAAACCTCTTTTTAATCGTCTTAATAAGTCTTATCATTTTTGTGCAGAAATAACTTTTACAAAGTACTATATATTTTCTTGACTTTTATCATGTCAACTGCTCATGTAAAGAAGATATCTTACATAGATTAACACACCTTACTAAATTCTAATACATCATGCTTGTAATAAGACACATTCTCAATGCTATTAATTTTGGAATTGTTCGGGCAAGTGTATAATCTAATACCTTTTACATTACTAGATGCTGGCCCTCAATGACTGATGATTGGCTACACACAAGCCAATCATTTACTGGACTGTTTAGACTGGCCAGTATACAATATATGCACACAGAAAGGTCATGTTATCATATTATTTGATTTTATCAGCAGAACATCAATCTTGTCCATGAACAATGTGCTGCTGCTAACAATAATTTTAAGCTCTCATACCACCTCTGATTCTCAAGAAATTGTGCTACTCAATTTGATTTTTGTTCTAATTGTTGTAACATTGTATTCTTCATCTTCACACACCATATTGTTTGTTGTTAATTATAGTTATACAGTAAGGACGTGTGGCTCAGTTCATTATAATCCTATATTGGCTTCCTGTATTATCTATGCCACTGACCGCTGAAGCACCTGGCCCACTGGCCACATGCGGCCCCTGAGGCTACTTGGTGTGGTCCGTAGGCACCACGCATGCTTTAACGATCACGTCTCAGTCCAGGAGGCCTCTGCAATCCACACTTGATATGTATTACTGGCACTGCCAGCTCTGCTCAGCTACAACAATGCAAGCACTGGCTAATCAGAGGCCAGCAGCCGACGTAAGCATATGACGATAGATGCTGTTATGGAGACACGGGGGTCAATGGGTGCTCTCGTCCGCTGGCCCAGCCACCTTTAGAAAGACAACATAGACCAGGGTTCATCCCAACTGAACACCTGAGCTCCTTACCCATGGGTGGAACACTACTCAGACAACACAGGGTGAGGGAAACACAATATTAAGGCTTTATTTGATAACTAAACAGTTAACAGCATATAACATATAACCGGCAAAACACAAAATGTAACAGGCAACAGTTTCTCACCCTTCCACTGGCTCACCAGGGATTAGAATATTCATGCCTCAGGGCTTCCAGGGCTACTTATTTCAAATCAGCAGCACCCCGCTTTTGGCGGGCACCTACCGAGAAAGGAATAATGCCAGATTTAGGAAGTTGAGCTAGCACAGCAAAGTCTGTAGCCAGGTGATTGGATTGTCCCAAACTGTGTTGCTTCCTTATGTGGTCTTTGATATCCCAGCCGAATCCTAACATTCGATTCTAAAGTCCATGTGGTAATATAATCCAGGTTCTGATCACCTTGGTTGCACCGAAGTGCCTAGGCCTGGGGTTATGGCTTACCAATTGGATCCGTAGATCCTAGATTAGCAGCATATATCAAGTCTCGTGCACCTCTAGTCGGGACCAAAATCCCTAGATTGGGGCCACAAAACAAATCACTCTGGTTAATGAACAGGTCTGCTTATATCCCCCCTGACCACTTCAAACATTGGGAACTTCACGATTGGTTTACTAAGACTGTGCTTTCATTGGCTAGATGTCAAGCCGCATACATAATATAATAATAATAATAATAAAAAAGCTTTATTTACATAGCGCTAACATATTCCGCAGCGCTTTACAATGTAGGGTTAGAGTACAGAAAATATACAGTAAGTAATTACAGTAGAGAACAAATAAAGTACAATAATTGGATACAAACAATAGGCATAGAATCAATGTGAAAAAAAATACAATAAATAAAGCAAGAAATGAAGGTGACCCTGCTCAAAAGAGCTTACAATCTACAATGGGATAGGGGTTGCACAAGGTGCAGGGGCTTAATGCACTGATGGTCCAGGCATCTTGAGGAAATGGGGCATAGGGCTAAGCTTACATGAATGGTCATCAGACAGTCTGTGTAGACCTTTATGGTTTGGTGGAGTTTGTAGAAGAGTAATGTCCAGAGGGATAGCCCATTCACTGTCTACAGTACAATGGACTTCTATTAGGGAGTATGATAGGCCGCCTTAAAAAGATGTGTTTTTAGGGATTGTCTGAAGCCATACAAGTTGTGGATAGTCCTGATTTCTTGGGGTAAAGCATTCCAGAGGTTTGGTGCAGCTCTGGAAAAGTCTTGGAGCCGGGAGTGGGAGGATCGGATTAGTGCAGATGTTAGTCGAAGGTCATTTGAGGAACGTAGAGAGCGGGTGGGGTGATAGACAGAGATGAGGGAGGAGAGGTAGGGGGGTGCTGCTCTGTGAAGAGCTTTGTGGGTGAGAACAAGCAATTTGAATTTGATCCTGTAGTATACGGGCAGCCAGTGCAATGACTGGCACAGAGCAGAGGCATCTGAGTAACGATTGGCCAGATGGGTGATCCTGGCTGCTGCATTAAGGATGGACTGGAGAGGAGAAAGTCTGGTGAGGGGGAGGCCGCTTAATAGAGAGTTGCAATAGTCAAGGCGGGAATGGATTAGGGCCACGGTGAGGGTTTTTGTTGTTTCCAGGGTGAGAAAGGGGCGGACTCTAGAGATATTCTTCAGGTGTAAGCGACATGAGCGGACGAGAGATTGCGTGTGTGAGGAGAAGGAGAGATCGGTGTCAAACATTACACCCAGACAGCGAGCCTGCTGTCTAGGCGTTATCGTGGTGCCGCATACTGAGAGAGAGATGTCCGATTTAGGGAGGTTAGTGGATCCCCCAGCAGAAGAAGTTCAGTTTTGGAAAGGTTTAGTTTCAAATAGAGAGTGGACATGATATTGGAAACTGCAGCTAGACAGTCATTGGTGTTCTTTAATACCGCAGGGGTAAGGTCAGGGGCTGAAATGTATAGTTGTGTGTCATCAGCATAAAGATGGTACTGAAAGCCAAATCTGCTGATGGGTTGTCTAATTGGGGCCGTGTAGAGAGAGAAGAGGAGAGGGCCAAGGACTGAACCCTGAGGGACCCCAATAGTGAGGGGAAGAGGGAAAGAAGTGGAGCCAGCAAAAGATACACTGAAAGAGCGGTCAGAAAGATGGGAGGAGAGCCAGGAGAGAGCAGTGTCCTTTATGCCAATGGAGTGCAGCATAAAGAGTAGGAGCTGATGGTCGACAGTGTCAAAAGCTGCAGAGAGATCAAGGAGAATAAGCAGAGAGTGGTCACCATTACGTTTTGCTGTCAGAAGGTCATTGGTCACTTTGATGAGGGCAGTTTCTGTAGAGTGAAGGGGGCGGAAACCACACTGTAATGGATCTAGAAGAGAGTGAGCGGAGAGGTAACGGGTGAGGCGGGAATAGACCAGGCGCTCCAGGAGTTTAGAGATAATATCTATAGTAGTATTGCATTGCTGGCAGGGGAGACTCAAAGACAGATAATTTACATAGAATCTAGCAGTACACATAGTAATACAATGGAAGGTTAGCATAAATAAGTTCTCTGAGCCTCTGACCTTCTCTTATAAAGGGGTGAGATAATTACATTAAAAACGTTAAACACTAGCAGACTCATAGAAGTCTTGTAGAAACAATGAGCAGTTTATCACAAGTAACTAAACAAAATGACATCATGTCTGGCTAAATGTTAAGAAACTTAAACCATGCTATGCATTGAAAGAGTCCATGTCGTCACAGCTGTCTATTGTTTGGTCAGAGGCTGTCATCGGAGTAGCTGAGCATGAGAGATTAAATCTGCATGGCGCCAACAATACATATCAAGCACGCACAGCTGGAAAAGTTGGTGCTTAGGGATTGGAAGACAGGTGTGTGTATGTGTGTGTCCTGTGGTGGGTGTGTGTGCGGGTGTGTAAAATGGCACAATGGGGCACATTACTACAAGGAGATTTTCAGGATGGGACATATTACTACAAGGAGAGGATCAGGATGGAAACTTATTAATTCAAGGAGAGTATCATGATGGTGTCTTTACTACAAGGAAAGAAATGGGTATATTACTACAAGAAGGGGATCAGGATAGAGCATTACTACATGGAGAGGATCAGGAAGGGGACATTACCACAAGCAGACAAGGAGAGGATAAGGATGGGGTCATGACTTTAAGGAGAGGTTCAGGATGGGAACATTACAACAAGGAGACAATCAGGATAGCTACATTACTACAAGAAGGGGATCAGAATGGTGACATTATTACAAAAAAAGAGTTTCAACTCTGCTGGGTCTTTGTAAAGCAGACAAACACTCAGCAGGGTTGAAATGTTGCACCACTGAGGGCTCTATTAAAGGGTGTCCCTTTTACTTAATTTTTGGATGTGTTGTCTGTTTTTTGGATTTATCTCTATCTATCTATCTATCTATCTATCTATCTATCATCTAAGTATCTTTCATCTATTTTTTTCTATGTACATATTCACCCATCCATCCACTTGAACAGCTGAAAACTTGAGTAATCCTTAAAACCTTAAAGGGAAACTGTCAGATCATGCTACCCCTTTAACCTATCACTAACTGTCCCTGCACCTTCCTACTATCTGATCCCTAACCATGCCTGATTGAGCTAAAGGGGCCCTATAGTGAGGGAGAAAAATAACTTATATACTTACAAACAGTCTCCAGTTGGAGACTGGAAAGGCGGGCTCCATGCTCCATTCTCCATTCTCCCCTCCTTGCTTATTCTCCGCATGCCTCGCTGGGTGTCCTCATTCTCCTTTGGCTGAGCCACCTCCTATTGAAAATGCCCACCTCTTCTGATCATGTGATGCCCGGGCTGGAAAGTCATATCCGACCCGGTGCATTTTGGCGCTGATCACGTGGTATTGGCTGGCTTCAATATGTGCACTGAGCATGCGCTGGAGCCTGGTCGTACCTCGTGATCAGCCCCACAATGCACTGAGCCGGATATGATGTTCTGGCCCGGGCATCACATGATCAGAAGAGGCGGGCATTTTGAATAGGAGGTGGCTCAGCCCAAGGAGAATGAGGATGCCCAGTGGGGCGTTTGGAGACAAAGCGAGGATGGGAGAATGGAGCCCGGAGCCCGCCTTTTCAGTCTCCAACTGGAGACAGTTTGTAAGTATATAAGTTATTTTTCTCTCTCATTATAGGGTTCCTTTAGCACAGACAGGGATGGTTAGGGATCAGATAGGAAGGTGCAGAGCCAGGTAGTGGTAGGTTAGAGGGGTAGCACAACCTGACAGGTTCCTTTTAAAAGACTTTAAAACCTTTAAAAAAAAATTTGCCAAATGGGTAATGTCAGCTGACATACTACTAACTAAGTCATATTAGTAACACAAATAACCATACCAATTAATATTATATTTGAAAATTAACTCCCTAAAACATTCCTCATTCATCATTGTTTTAAATTAAAAGTCACTTTTAAAAGTCTCACGTTCCGCCCAATAATAAAAAGGAGCATGTAAAAAAAATTGAAAAAAAATGAAACCCCAAAAAATACTGAAGTAGTCCCAGTATATAGGGGAAAAATCAGTGACTGCATCTCACATATAGTGGGATATCAGGCACAACATGGATCCCGGCAGTGTGACAAGCTGTGACATCACTGAGATTGTCTCAGGTTACTCAGTGAGTATCACGCATCAGGCAATCCCGCTGTGTGACCTGAGATAACTTCAATGGCATCAGCGCTTGTAACACTAGCTGTTTTATGAAAGCTACAATATCGCACGAGATGTAGCGGGTGCATCTCGCCAGTATCATGAGACAGCGTGTTTGAGATGCGGTGACATCAGGGAGTGCAGTGCCGTTCAAACTTGCGGGATAGCCCCTTTGTGACCCCTTAAGTCTGAATTGCAGTAAGTTTTGTGATGGCACCGCTTATCATTCTGTCACCAGTGCCTGCGTGCCTGCTCTCACAGCATATGGGAGATGCTTTCTGTAAATGTGACCCTGCATATGCTTATAAGAATGTCCATGGAGAGCTTCAGTTGTTGTGGAAGAGCTTGAGGATTCTTATTGCCCCCTGGCTACTTCCATGGAAACTTGTAGGTCAGTGGTGGGCAACTGCAATCCTCCAGGGCTGCAAACAGTGAAAGTTTGCAGGATTTCCTTAGCATTGCACAGGTGCTAATTTCATCACCTACACAGGTGATGATTTCAACATCTTGTGCAATGCAAAGTAAATCCTGAAAACATGCAATGCTTACAGCCCTTGAGGACTGGAGTTGCTGAGCCCTGTTCCACAGGAATTTGTGTAGTGTCTTGCATTTCCACATCTCACACCTTCAGGCAGGAGGCCTGTGATTTGTTCTCCAACATGTGTAGGGAAGTATCAAAGCAATACTTACTTTACATAAACAGTCCAGCACACACGGATGAAGTTAAAAAGCTTTAATATTTAAAAAAAAAAAAAAAAAAGCACATGTTAGTACAGGATGTAATTTTTCAAATTTATGTTACCTAAACACTGATCATTTTAAAAGAAGCACTTAGCACAGACTATTCATAATTAGTCTAAAAGACACTCATATATACCGTATATACTCGTGTATAAGCTGACCCGTGTATAAGCCGACCCCCCTACTTTTGCCCCCAAAACCTGGGAAAACCCATTGACTCATGTATAAGCCGAGGATGGACCCCAGCACAGGTATACAGCCCCCAGCAGTGTGGTGTACAGCAGCCCCAGAGGTATATACAGCAGCCCCAGTGGTAGTATACAGCAGCAGCCCCAGTGGTATATACAGCAGCAGCCCCAGTGGTTAGTATACAGCAGCCCCAGAGGTGTATACAGCAGCCCCAGTATTAGTATACAGCAGCAGCCCCAGTGGTATATACAGCAGCAGCCCCAGTGGTTAGTATACAGCAGCCCCAGAGGTGTATACAGCAGCCCCAGTGGTTAGCATACGGCAGCCCCAGAGGTGTATACAGCAGCCCAAGTGGTAGTATACAGCAGCCCAAGAGGTATATACAGCCCCAGAGGTATATACAGCAGCCCTTAGGTAGTATACAGCAGCCCCAGTGGTGTATACAGCAGCCCCAGAGGTAGTATACAGCAGCCCCAGAGGTATATACAGCCCCAGAGGTATATACAGCAGCCCTTAGGTAGTATACAGCAGCCCCAGTGGTGTATACAGCAGCCCCAGAGGTAGTATACAGCAGCCCCAGAGGTATATACAGCCCCAGAGGTATATACAGCAGCCCTAGTGGTGTATACACAGCCCCAGAGGTAGTATACAGCAGCCCCAGAGGTATATACAGCAGCCTTTAGGTAGTATACAGCAGTCCCAGTGGTGTATACAGCAGCAGCCCCAGGGGTGTATACAGCACCAGCCCCAGGGGTGTATACAGCAGCAGCCCCAGGGGTGTATATAGCAGCAGCCCCAGGGGTGTATACAGCACGTCATTGCCCGCGACCACAGGAAGCCGCCGGAAGACGCTGAATGAAGCCCAGGATCGTCATGTCGGCAACGGCGGGACAGCGCGACAGGACAGTGATAAGTATGATTTTACTTTACAGGTTTGCTGCGCAAGGGGGGGGGGCCCTGGATCTTGATGGGGGGGCCTGTATACCTCTGGGGCTGCTGCTGTATACTCGCGTATAAGCCGAGGGGGGACTTTTCAGCCCAAATTTTGGGCTGAAAAACTCGGCTTATACGCGAGTATATACAGTAAATTTTCACAGTAAATAAGTAAATCAGTTCCACTGGGATCAGCAGAGTGCATTAAAATGGGATACAGGCCATCAAGATAATGGGGCACAGTCCATTAAGGGCACAGTTCAATTAGGGCACAATCCATGTATGGGCCCATCCATTAAGGGCATAGTCAATTAAGGGCACAGTTCAATTAGTGCTTTGAGGTGTAGCTCAAAGGCTACAGTCCCACTAATCCAGCAGGAAGAAATGCAAGCTGTGATAAACTTGGGAAGGAGAAAAATAAAATTAGGCCTACTTCCCCACGAAGCAAAAAAAATAAAAATAGGCCTCAATCTTGTCAGAACTCCACACAAAAACAGTCCTTATCTGGCCAACAGGGCAACTCCAGGCATAACGGCCAGGCTATCAGCATTCAACTTTACATCCTGCATGACACAGGGTCCCAGTGGGGGCATTTCTTACAAGCAGTGAGTGACCCAACAATAGGTCTATGTTTGGGCAGTCCTCTTTAATCAGCATTATTTAGTGAAGCCTTCCACTGTCGACACAACTCTTTCACTGATGACCAGGATGGACATGCCGGGTCCATGGTATAGACCACTCCAGGAAAGTCTTGTGGGGTTGCAGGGGCTACTCCTCCATGTGGAATTGTCCACTACAAGCTGCTCCCAGCCCACCCCATCATGGAACCCACTAAAGAAGAGGACAGAGAAATTAGGAGAGGGCGCGCCACCGCTAGCACACACAGGAAGAACTTGGGCAACCCTGAATGGCTCTATTGCCCTTGTGGATTTCACTGCAGTTGGCTGGCTAACATGGTAAGGTCTGGCCAGTAGCCGACTACACTCCATCCTCTACATGTTCGCCACCTGCTGCCACTCTTGGAAATACTCTGTAGTGGCAACCCAACTTACCAATACCGCATACCACCCCTTGCAGCCCTTTACCTTTATGAAGGTTACTACTTCCACAACATACAGGGTGTGTAGTCGTGAAGGCAGATGGTCATGCAGCAAGGTGAACCGGTTGACCTAGCACCGGTCAACAGTCCCATCTTCAGCTACTAACCCAAACCGAAACGCACCCTGCCTTGGGTACATATGTCCTCCAAGTCGTTACACTTAGGCCGCTGCTATAAATATATATATATATACAGTGTTGGCCAAAAGCATTGACACCCCTGCAATTCTGTCAGATAATGCTCAGTTTCTTCCTGAAAATGATTTCAATCACAAATTCTTTGGTATTATTATCTTCATTTAATTTGTCTTAAATGAAAAACGCAAAAGAGAATGAAGCAAAAAGCAAAACATTGATCATTTCACACAAAACTCCAAAAATGGGCCGGACAAAAGTATTGGCACCCTCGGCCTAATACTTGGTTGCACAACCTTTAGCCAAATAAACTGCGATCAACCCCTTCCAGTAACCATCAATGAGTTTCTTACAATGCTCTGCTGGAATTTTAGTCCATTCTTCTTTGGCAAACTGCTCCAGGTCTCTCTGATATTTGAAGGGTGCCTTCTCCAAACTGCCATATTTAGATCTCTCCACAGGTGTTCTATGGGATTCAGGTCTGGACTCATTGCTGGCCACTTTAGAAGTCTCTAGTGCTTTCTCTCAAACCATTTTCTAGTGCTTTTTGAAGTGTGTTTTGGGTCATTGTCCTGCTGGAAGACCCATGACCTCTGAGGGAGTCCCAGCTTTCTCACACAGGGCCCTACATTATGCTGCAAAATTTGTTGGTAGTCTTCAGACTTCATAATGCCATGCACACGGTCAAGCAGTCCAGTGCTAGAGGCAGCAAAGCAACCCCAAAACATCAGGGAACCTCCGCCATGATTGACTGTAGGGACCGTGTTCTTTTCTTTGAATGCCTCTTTTTTTCTCCTGTAAACTCTATGTTGATGCTTTTGCCCAAAAAGAGAGAACATTCTTTCAAAACGTTTTAGGCTTTCTCAGGTAAGTTTTGGCAAACTCCAGCCTGGCTTTTTTATGTCTCAGGGTAAGAAGTGGGGTCTTCCTGGGTCTCCTACCATACAATCCCTTTTCATTCAGACGCCGATGGATAGTACGGGTTGACACTGTTGTACCATCGGACGGCAGGGCAGCTTGAACTTGTTTGGATGTTAGTCGAGGTTCTGTATCCACCATCCGCACAATCTTGCGTTGAAATCTCTCGTCAATTTTTCTTTTCCGTCCACATCTAGGGAAGTTAGCCACAGTGCCATGGGCTTTAAACTTCTTGATGACACTGCGCACGGTAGACACAGGAACATTTAGGTCTTTGGAGATGGACTTGTAGCCTTGAGATTGCTCATGCTTCTTCACAATTTGGTTTCTCAAATCCTCAGACAGTTCTTTGGTCTTCTTTCTTTTCTCCATGCTCAATGTGGTACGCACAAGGACACAGGAAAGAGGTTGAGTCAACTTTAATCCATGTCAACTGGCTGCAAGTGTGATTTAGTTATTGCCAACACCTGTTAGGTGCCACAGGTAAGTTACAGGTGCTGTTAATTACACAAATTAGAGAAGCATCACATGATTTTTCTAACAGTGCCAAAACTTTTGTCCACCCCCTTTTTTATGTTTGATGTGGAATTATATCCAATTTGGCTTTAGGACAATACTTTTTGTGTTTTTTTTCATTGAAGACAAAATAAATGAAGATAATAATACCAAAGAATTTGTGATTTCAACCATTATCAGGAAGAAAATGAGTATTATCTGACAGAATTGCAGGGGCATCAATACTTTTGGCCAACACTGTATATGTATATGAATATATATATATATATATATATATATATATATATATATATATAAAACCCCGCTTCACATGTACAGCGCTCTGGAATTATGGGTGCTTAAAAAAGAAATTATACTAATAATAATATTATTGATTGGCTAAATTTTTCTTCCTTGATCAGATGCCTCACAAGAACACCACTTGTATGGCTGGGTAGAGGATCATTTAAGAACTTTTTTGATCTCTAGTAAAGTGAAGAAAAAATGACTATGAGAAAATGCATTCTTAAAGGAAAAATGTCCAGATGAGACTGGATCAACATTCAAACAAGAATATGATACAATAACATAAAGCATTGATGCTATCTGCCCTAGGAAACCATCTTAGCATGCCATTAATTACAGTATTTCTGCTATGACCAACTCCTGATTGGAAAAATTCCTAAGTCTATAAGAAAAGGGTTCAGTGTTTTAATAATTTAAAATGATTAAAAAATTTTCTACATCAATTCTAAAATTAAAAATGCATACCCCTTAGGTATGTAGAGCACATAACTGCAATGAAAATATAATTTGTATTATCTACAATATTTCTTTTCAGTTGATTTTCAGTACATAGTTGAGACAAAATGATAATCTTAAACTTTTTTCAATCTACAGTATATAGACCAAATATGTGTGTTCATATTAAGCAATTGTTCAGATTGTTATCGAACAGAATAGATTTTACAAAACATAATTAAGAAAGTGCTCTCTGTAATATTGTATTCACCAAGAATTGTTCAAGTGGCATTTCAGAACCATATTTAAACAATGAGATCTCTTATTGGTTCTGTCTTTCCTTCTTCCTTTTCTCATCATACTGTCTTGTGAGACCACGATTTATCTCTTTGCTGTTTAATAGCTTTTTGCAATTGGAATCTTGATGTTCAGCACTCATGTCATCCGGTATGTCCAATGACGAGCCACCTGCAGTGATTGTTGCCTGAAAGCTTTTAAACTACATGTTGGTTGCTTTATCCGTGCTCTTTACAAGACTTATGTTGTCAACATACTTATTGATTTCTTCTGTGTAACCTTAAAACAAATCAATATCGGTTAAGTTGCAATTTAGGGTTAATTTTATTGGCTTATATTTAGTGTTGATTTTTCATGAAAGTCATTAAGTGACCTGACATCTCCTTCCAGCTAGAATAAGTATATGGAGAACCATTTATCACTATATACACTGTTGTGGCTACAGGCTGGGCATGTGTATAAAAAAACACTGACAAAAAATCTCAAAGGAAAAACAAAGCAGGGCACAGTTTAAAAAGCACGAAGTTTAACTAGCAGAAACACCCTCTACGGAAAAAATATTCTTGAAAGAGACCTTAATTATCTACTATATAATCATCTAAGCATTTCCTGCGTCTGTTGCCGAAATCGCGCGCCAGACACAGGCCGCTCATTGGTCGCCGGCAGACGCGGTGGCCAATGAGCGCCGCGTATGCAAAAGACCTGCACGGCGCGCAAATTTAAAATTCGCGTGCCGCGCAGCTCTCATCTAAGCCCCCGCTCCTCCTGTCTCCTGCCCGCGCTCCCCCCTTCGCTCCTCCTGCCCCTCTCCGCCCCCCCTGCCCCCATATGCTCCTCGCAGCCCCCCCGTCTCCCCCGCATCTCCTGCCCGGGGCCGCACCGTCCATCCGTCCCTGCGGCAACAGGCAGAGGAAGCGGTTGTGCAGAAGTGGGCGGCGCTATCCCCACACAGCCGCTTCCTGCCTGCTGGGTGCGATAAGATAAAGAGCCCCGCAGCCCCCCCATGCTCCTCACCTGCCCTACCGGCTCCATCCTGCGCTGCTCGCCACCATTCTGCCCCCCCACCACCATCCTGCCCCGCCGGCTCCATCCTGCGCCTCCATCACCATCCTGCCCCCCCGCCACCATCCTGCCTCACCGCCTACATCCTGCCCCACTGGCTCCACCCTGCCCTGCCGGCTCCATCCTGCCCCCCACCACCATCCTGCCCCACCAGCTCCATCCTGCCCCACTTGTTCCATCCTGTCCTGCTTGCTCCATCCTGCACCCCTCACTCCATCCTGCCCCACTTGCCACCATCCTGCCCCCCCCTCCCCCCACCACCATCTTGCCCCACCGGCTCCATCCTGCCCCGCTCGCTCAATCCTACCCCGCTCGCTTCATCCTGCCCCGCTCGCTCCATCCTGCCCCACTCGCTCCATCCTGCCCCCGCCACCATCCTGCCCCACTTGCTTCATCCTGCCCTCTCTCCCCAGCTCCATCCTGCCCCGCTGGCTCCATCCTGCCCCGCCGTCTCCATACTGCCCCCTCGCCACCATCCTGCCACCCCGCCACCATCCTGCCCCCCTTGCCACCATCCTGCCTCACCGCCTCCATCCTGCCCCACCGGCTCCATCCTGCCCCCCCACCACCATCCTGCCCCACCCTCTCCATCCTGCCCCACCGGCTCCATCCTGCACCCCTCACTCCATCATGCCCCGCTTGCCACCATCCTGTCCCCCGCCACCATCCTGCACCCCCACCACCATCCTGCCCCCCCGCCACCATCCAGCCCCGCCGCCACCATCCAGCCCCGCCGCCACCATCCTGCCCGCCGGCTCCATCCTGCCCTGCTCGCTCCATCCTGCCCCGCTCGCTCCATCCTGCCCCGCTCCCACCATCCTGCCCCGCTTGCCACCATCCTGCTCCCCCTCCCCCCACCACCATTCTGCCCCATCGGCTCCATCCTGCCCCGCTGGCTCCATCCTGTCCCGCTCGCTCCATCCTGCCCCCTGCCACCATCCTGCCCCGCTTGCCACCATCCTGCCCCCCGCCACCATCCTGCACCCCCACCACCATCCTGCCCCCTGCCACCATCCAGCCCCGCCGCCACCATCCAGCCCCGCCTCCACCATCTTGCCCGCCGGCTCCATCCTGCCCTGCTCGCTCCATCCTGCCCCGCTCGCTCCATCCTGCCCCCCACCACCACCTTGCCCCGCTTGCTTCATCCTGCCCTCTCCTCCCCCCCCCAGCTCCATCCTGCCCCACCGGCTCCATCCTGCACTGCTCGCCACCATCCTGCCTCCGCCACCATCCTGCTCCCCCGCCACCATCCTGCTCCGCCGTCTCCATCCTGCCACCCCGCCACCATCCTGCCACCCCGCCACCATCCTTCCCCCTCTTGCCACCATCCTGCCTCACCACCTCCATCCTGCCCCGCCGGCTCCATCCTGCCCCCCCACCACCATCCTGCCCCACCTGCTGCATCTTGCCCACCGGCTCCATCCTGCACCCCTCACTCCAACCTGCCCTGCTTGCCACCATCCTGCCCCCCGCCACCATCCTGCACCCCCACCACCATCCTGCCCCCCCGCCACCATCCAGCCCTGCCGCCACCATCCAGCCCCGCCGCCACCATCCTGCCCTCCGGATCCATCCTGCCCCGCTCGCTCCATCCTGCCCCACTCGCTCCATCCTGCCCCGCTCCCACCATCCTGCCCCCCAGCCACCATCCTGCTCCTCCAGCTCCATCCTGCCCTGCTCGCTCCATCCTGCCCCGCTTGCTCCATCCTGCCCCGCTCGCTCCATTCTTCTCTGCTCGCTCCATCCTGCCCCCTCGCCACAATCCTGCCCCCCAGCTGATCGGTTTCCCAGGCAACGACAGGTCCTAAAGGCCTGTAGGACCTAGAAGATGGAGGTGGAACGAGCCGGCGGACAGGTGAGTATCCTCACTGAGGATTTTATTATTTTTACTTTTACTGTGGAGGAGCGGGGGGCCGCGGAGGAGCAGAGTATCGCCATATACCATAGTGCTGCTATACATGTAATATAATGTACCGCCATTTACCATAGCGCTACTATACATGTACTGTAATGTACGGCCATATACTATAGTGCTGCTATACATGTAATGTAATGTACCGCCATAAACCATAGCACTGCTATACAGGTAATGTAATGTACCACCATATACCATAGTGCTGCTATATATATATATGTAGTTCACTCACGTTGACTGAACAAGTTCTGTCAGTCACAGTATGTCAACTACATACATATTCTAGAATACCCGATGCGTTAGAATCGGGCCACCATCTAGTATGAAATATTTATAGTGAGAGGTGGGATTAAAATGTTTAACAAATGGTTCACTACATAGAATCTGCACTATACTGGACCATATAAACGTATATCTACTGTATAAATATATATATAAGTCCACTCTTACATTTCTGCAGTTTTGCTAAATAAGTTATTTGATTACAATGCAAATTCATTACATTAGATATAAATACAAAAT
This sequence comes from Allobates femoralis, assembly GCA_033576535.1. Classification (NCBI taxonomy): domain Eukaryota; kingdom Metazoa; phylum Chordata; class Amphibia; order Anura; family Aromobatidae; genus Allobates; species Allobates femoralis. Next base: position 91,689,885 of record JARQOC010000006.1, read on the forward strand.
AGCATTAACATCTCCCAACAAAGTATTAAAAAGTAATGTTTTTTTTAAGCTGAAATAGAAACAATGACTGCCCAATTTTTTTACTTCTCTGTTTAATATTTTTTAAATTATGCTTCACATCATACAAAGATGCTAATTCAAGCAGTAGAAGATGTAAAATAATAAATGGTCATCCCAAGAGTTAGTGTCCCCTTTTTTGCAGTTTCCTTTTCATCAAGTGTCGGGCCCCACGGGACGGGGGTACTCGGTGCCGGACCGGATGACAGTGGGGATGTCACAGGTGGCTTGGTCCGGACCGTGTCCCTGGCTCGGCAATGAAAGGGAATATTTACAAGGGGATTTGTCACGGGTGACGCCACCCACTTGGTGCGGCCAGTAATGGGGCCGCCGCTGCTGCAGAACCTCCGGGGGGTGATGGAATGGCAGCGAAGATGGTATAGTTCCAGTGGGGAGAACTGTATCCCCCGGGCAGTAAGGGTTAAGTCTCTGGTGCAGGTTGTAGCACACTTACTTTGCAGGCTGCAGGGATCTCTCCTCCTGGCTGGTGCTGACAGGCTGGATCTGTAGGGAAGAATGGTCTGCAGATAGGGACTGACAAGAGAGGCAATTCAGGGTTTTCCAAAGCTTTACTCGTTGTTTCCTTCAAGCAGTTTACAAGTCATTTGCAGTTGGTACACAGTTCAAGCACACGGGTTCTTCCTACTTCTGCAGCCAGGCCTCTCTCTCCCTGTGACCCCTCACACAGTCTTTAGTGTCCCTTTCCGGGCTGTTGCATTCTCTTTCTCTGTGTTGTGCGACACTTGACAGTATGGCGGTGACTCGGGCTTCTGTGAGTCCTAGTGTGTCACTAAGCTGCCTGTCCTTTTGGGTTAGGGATCTCAATCTGGAACTCAGACCCCCCGTCGTATTGTCTGGGGATGCCGGGTGAACTACGGTCCCCTTTAGAGCCGACACTCTACTTTAGCCCAGCCTCCAATAGTCCTCAGCACGAGGCTCTACCAGGCTCCTTCTCTCTGTTCCTTTCCAGTATATAGGAGGGCTACTCCGCCTGCAGTCAGTTGCTTTAGCTGTGTGTCTAGGGCCCCGGGTTACACCGTCCCTCTCGGCTCTCTCACACTCCTGGGGATCTGACTCTGGATGGGCTTTCTCTCTCCTCTGGCTCGCACTGGCTCAGTACAGATTCTGAGCTCCTTGTGTCTTCACTCTTCCAGGCAGTGTGGCTCTCTCCTGCACAGCTTCAGCTCAACTTGCTGCTGTTCTCTGGCCTGTTCTTGGGTCTTTGCATCTCGGCACCCTGGGCCTACTGAACTCCTTCACTCCTCCCCCTTCCTATATACTGTCAGTCACCTGTGTGCCCAACCCACTCCTCTGAATCCACCACCCCTCCGATCTCATATAGTCTCTAATCTCAGGGCTGGATGTAACCTCTCTGACACGTGGGTTGTGTGGGCTGTGAGGGTGTTAGTGTTTAACAATGTCCTACCTGCCTGGCTGCAGTTCCCTTTGTGGCCTCCTGGACGCAGGGGCGCCACACAAGTCTATATAAAGGCACTACTTGGAGCCAAATATCACAAAGTCTGATGGAGGGGTAAGAATAAAAAATGTTCACAGCCATGGGGGTGGAAGCTGCCGTTATGGCTCCTAACAACATCTCCATGTGGACTTGATGACAAGGAAACTGTAAAAATTGGACACTTGGAGTGAGAATTCATTCTTGTCTTCTATTGCTTGAATATTGGCATGCCACAGGCTGGGGAGACTTGGGGTTAATCATAAACTCTGCGCAAAGGAATGGGGATTCCTCATCTGTCACTCAACTCTTAGACCGTGATCTGTCCCTTATCTCAGAGGTATGCCTGAAGGTGGTAAGGTTTGAGCCGCCAGAGTAACCCTAACTCCTGAGATACCCTGGAATAAACTCCCTCCACGCAAAGGGACGCCTTATCTGTCCCTCGACATCTGTGATTTGCCCTTGTGATTTTTTCTGATGAAGGGTATTATCTCCCCAGAACGCGTAGAAATAAAAATCACATATTTTTCATGAAGGCGGTCATAAAGCCCTTTTTCTTCCTCAAATTGGCATTGCTTGAATATTGTCATGCTACAGGCTGGGGAGACTTGGGGTTAATCATAAACTCCAGGCAAAGGAATGCCTCATCTGTCACTCATCTCTGAGACCCTGATCTGTCCCTTATCTCAGAGGTATGCCTGAAGGTGGTAAGGTCTGAGCCGCCGGCGTAACCCTAACTCCTGAAATCCCCTAGAATAAACTCCCTCTCACCACCCAAAGGAATAAAGAAAAATATACCCAAAATATACAATACTGAAAATATGCTGCTGAATTTCAAGCAGCAGCAGAGGAACGGCACCAGATTAGTTGATCTCCAAAGCAGTGGCTCACACAGCCATACTCCAGTCAAAATAAGGTAAGACTGAGCTATCACTGACACCACCTGGAGGAACACAGGACTACTTAAGAAGAAGTGGGAGTGAACACACACTGGAGAAAGCCTTCCTGATACTACCAGAAAAGAGAAAGCATTAACCCTTGCTGTTCCTGAAGAAATTAACATCTAAAGTAAAACAACACAAAAGATCTGTTACATACTCATGACAAATAAACAGCAGGAGAAATAAGTATTGCACACGCCATCAATTTTTAAAGTAAACGTATTTCTAAAGGCATTATTGACATGACTTTTTCACCAGATGTCAGTAACAACCAATGCTATTCACAAAGGCAAAAAAATCAAACAATTGATGTCCATAAATAAAGCTGTGTGTAATAATAAGAACAACTGTATTAAACAGAAGAAAGAATAGTGTAAAATGCCATGGAAAATCATTACAGCAGCTGAAATCTGCCACTTAGTGAGAAATATCAGCTGGTTCAACTGATGGCCTATGAAAAGGTGTCATATAGGAATCATGTCATGATGGGTAAAACCAGTGAACGGTCTCAAGACGTTTACAACCTTATTACTACTAAACATATTGATGGATTGGTTACAGAAGAATTTCTAAACTACTAAAGGCTCCATTGAACACTGTTGTAACCAAAATCCAGAAGTAGAAAGAACATAATCTCACCATAAATCAACCATGACCAAGTGCTCCTCTCAAGATTTCAGAGAGAGGAGTGAAAAGTGTTGTCCAAGAGTCAAGGACCACCTGCGGAGAGTTACAGCAAATCCTGGAATCAGCAGGTACAATTGTTTTACAGAAAACAATAAGGAATGCAGTTAATCTCCATGGCCTGTATGAATGCTTACCATGCAAGATTCCATTGCTGAAAATAAGACATGTTCAATCATATTTAAAGGTCATTCAATAAATGTCACGTTTGTCTCTGGAGCAATGGAAACAAGTTTGGGCCTAGAGTCTCTTTGGTTTCAGAGACTCTGAATTAAACATTGTTCATTTCTTTTGGCACACTATGGGTTATTGTAAGTTCTGCTTGCAAACCCTGTGATCTGTTCAGGTGTGACCACTCCCATCTCCTTCAAATAGTCACATGACCTATGACGCAATGCTGGTGATTAAATTCCATTCATTGCAAGCCATCATGGTGGAAGGAGCTCTTAGTGAAATGGATGGTGATAAGCCATCTGCTGGTTAGGAGTTTGGCCGCAGCTATGAAGTTGTTTTAACCTTTGATGTTTTCCTCTGTCTTTTATACCATTCATGTTGTATCAGTTCAATGGTGGGAGTAGTGTTTCCGCTGCCAGCTCCTTGTGAATAAGAGCAGGGCCACCAAGGGACTAGAATCTTGTTCGGCAACGGGATGAAGGAACCTGTATAGGAATGGCAAGTGTCCCTTTCCTATTCCCGACTGACAGAGCCCATAATTATTATTGTGTGTCCTTATTTGTCCTGTTGTGCACCAGACAGCCGTTGGTCTGTGTGCCACTGTCAGATAGTATATTCGGGCACACAGTAGTCAATGCATAACAACAACATTTAGACAAGCTTGATAAGTACTTTGAGAATAGATAAACAGAGAAGCCAGAGAACAGATAAGAGCAAAATGTAACTTTTAAATGCCATAATATCCACAGGTTTGGGGGCAAAAAGGCCCTGCACATCACCCTAAAAACACCATACCAACAGTGAAGTTTGGAGATAGAAATCTCATGGTGTGGAACTCTTTTCCAGCACTTGACACTGGCAAACTTCTTATCATTGAATGAACGATAAATGGACAAATGTACTGAGACATTTATGAAAAAATCTGCTGTCATATATCAGGATGATGAAGATGAAATGAGGATGGACATTTCAACAAGACAATGATCCCAAACACACAGCCAAGGACACTCTCAGTTTGTTTCAGAGAAAGAAAATGAAGCTACTGGAATGATCCATGCAATCACCTGACCTGAGTAAAATAGAGCATTTTTGAAAGGAAGGAAAGCTCAGAATTTATAGAAGGATCCATAGGATCTTCAGGATTTGACAAGGGTTTGTGTGGAAGAATGGACCAAAATCACACCTGAGCTTTGCATGCCCCTAGTCTATCCATACTTGAAGCTGTCATCGCCAACAAAGGTTTATGTACTAAGTTCTAAATAAATTTCATTAAGTTTGTTGAATACTTTTTCTTTGTGTCATTTCTGATCATTACACATCACTAAAGTTATGGACATCTATGATTTGATTTGTCTGGGTGGATTGGATGGGTTGTTACTGACATCTGGTGAGAAATCCATGTCAACAGCACTTTTAGAAAAATATTTACTTAGAAAAATGGTGACGTGTTCAATAATTATTTCACCCACTGTATATCTTTGTGTGATGTGAAACATAATTTGTAATACATTATATTGAAAAGAAAAACACTTTGTAAAGTGATATAATGATACTGACAATTGCAATGGAGAACACTTGAGGTAGACAAGGGTTAAGGAGGGAACTCAGTGAATCAATCTAACCCAAAAGTGTTTATCTGAGAGTTCGAATATATCAGTGTAATATTGTTGTCTTTTCAAACCTGTGATCTTGAGCTACTAATCCTGGAACATGTGGAAAGAGATAAAGTCAGGAGGACATTTGTAATATTTAACACATACAATATTAATACGCACTCTATATTAATCTGAATTTGAAATAAATATGTACATACATAAATGTAACATCATACATGCATAATATCCTATACATTTTTCAAATTTGTATGTCCACCAGACTATGTATTAAAAACACATCTGTCAACTTATAGCTATAAAATGTACATATTTACCAGCACCCACTCACTATGCTGATTTAATCCATCCATGACTTTGTTATAGACATATACATGTGCACATTCATAAACTTATACAGCCTTTCCAGATAGACTAAACTAGAAGAAAGGGGAGATGACATTTGTGGCATACATAGCTTGTCACAACATACCTCAAAATGTATTTCACATCCCTTAAAGCGTAGCCGTCATTTAAATTTTTATTTAATAGTAATGTAGAGAAATCAGGAAAGGAACCATTAAAAAAAACTTCCACAAGATGTCCTCAGCAGGCTGTGTGTGAAGCTCATTCTCAGTCACCTCCGTCTTCAGGGGCATGGCCTAAACTGCATTCACAATACAGATGATAAGACTGTTAAGTTACCTCACGCTGGCACCCTGCTGAGCTTAGAGAGCTGCTGTGAGATCTTGTCTAACATTTCCTTTGACATGGCCTCTGGTCTTTGCTTTCTGATAACACCGAGAAGAATCATGTGAATGGAGGTGCTGGTGTGAGGTAATTTGACAGTCTTATCATCTGTATTGTGAATGTAGTTTAGGCCAAGCCCCCTGAAGATGGAGGTCACTAAGAATGAGCTTCGCACACAGCCTGCTGAGGACATCTTGTGGAAGTTTTTTTTAATGCTTTCTTTCCTGATTTCATTAATAAAGTATATGTGAAAGTTGATTATATTCACTTGCTATACATTGCTATTAAATAAAAATTTAAACTAAAGTATCGCTATTAATACAAAAGTTTAATGTTAATAGGAACCTGTCAAGTTGAACATGGCTTCTGCTCAGCAGGCAGCATGCCATAGAGCAAGGTTAATATAATATAGAGCGAATTAATGTAAGATTTATGGGAAAAGATTCAGTATATCTTTTATTTTATCAATGTAAATCCCTTCCATTGTTTACGTTTAGTACAGATGATCAAATTCATCCTGAACAAATTGACTTTTAGGCTAGGGTCACATCTGCGGCAGGGCTATGCAGATCCTGATCCGGATTTGAGCATTAAAAAGGAATAACATTTGAATGTAACTAGAAGTAAAAGTATCAGATCCATTTCATTTACTGTGTTTTTCCAAAAATAGGACAGTGTCTTATATTATTTCCATATCCGAAAAAAGGGCTAGGCCTCCTCTCTCCATAGAGAACACATGAACATAAATGTCAGAAAAATACCTTTAAGGACAAGCTGGCCATACTTTGAAGGTGTATGGCCAGTTTCAGCTTGATGGGGTATGGCCCTAACTTACATTCATAATTTCTGATACTGTGTCAGTGTCTCTTATGGTGCTATGGTGTACAACTTACTGGCACTCTCAAAACAGTGGCACTCTTCTTCTCCACTGTTATGGGGCCAGGATGGGGCAGAAAGCTGGAGCCTGGAGAGGGACTGAGGTGTTTGTGATGTCACATATCAAACGTGGCTGCTTCAGCGTGAGGGAGCAGGGATGGCTGGTAGGATGGACCAAGGAGGTGGCACTCGGGAGGCAGGAGGTGGGATGCTGCAGCAGCAGCTGAGTGCTGCCTCCTTGGTCCCGCCATCGATGTTATATACTGTTGGCTTGGTAATGAGGAGATGGGATGCTGGAGCAGCAGCCAAGTACATGGAATGTCACATTAATGGCCTGAAGGCGGGACCAATGAGACAGACTCAGATACTCAGAGCGGGTGAGCACATTTTATCTTGCCATGGCAAGTGGCAGGTCTAATTGGGAGCCTATTCCAGCACCTTTAGCATTAGGTTATGTCACTAACATCTCAGAGCTCTAGAGACACTGACTAACTATGGCTTATTTTTGGAGTAGGGTTTATATTTAAAGCCTACTCCAAAAACTCCTAATAAGCAAGGTAGGGCTTAATATCAGGGAAGGCTTATTTTAGGAAACACATGGTACACTAGACCATAACCAAAGTTAAATCAGTTTAAACGGGTTGTCCAGTCTAAAATGATATTTCTGTAGTCACTCTATGTGACTGCAGACTTATCAATCCTCCGAGCATCCACATGGGGCGTTTTGAGGATATAACTGTTTCTATGCCAGGAACGGACCGCAATTATGCGATATGCATATTCATGGCAACAATATGACTAATGGGCGTGGCCTTGGTCAATGCAAATGTATGGAATGAGTGTATTTGAATAGTATCTAGACAAAGAAAATATGTGCATAACGTTTCAGTCTTTTATGGCCTTATTCATACACAAATTATATTTCCTTTTCCTTTTTTGGAGATATGCAATCTCTACAGCGTCATACTCACCACTTGTGGTGTAACCTATTTCTTTCAACAAAAGGCAAATTTTAAAAGAAAAGGAAATATAATTTGTGTATGAATAAGGCCATAAAAGGCTGAAACGTTATGCACATATTTTCTTTGTCTTGTTGCCAATAAAAAAGCATTGAAAAACCAAAAATTGTTGTGCCAAGTAACCTAATTTTGAAGTTTTTAAAAGAGTGGAACCCTTACTTGAGCACACCAGTGTGCCTCAGTCTATATATTTTTGTATTTGAATAGTAAGCGCAGCCATCTTTTGGGCATGGCGTTGCTCCATAAATTTGTATTGTGCGAGGCCGCACCCACTAGTCGTGTTGTTTTCCGGGAACATGCATACCCTATACTTGCGGTCCGTTCTCGTCAAAGAAACTGGTGAATCCTCACAGTGCACAGTGCGGTGCTGGGAGGGTTTATAAGTCTGCAGACACATAAAGTGACTACAGAAATATTATTTTAGACCGGACAACCTGTTTAATGCTGTATATGTGAGCTTATAGCATGTGAAACTACAGCTTATAGTAAAAAGCCTAAACTGTAGTAACTGTATATATTACTTGAAGGGATCCTAAAAGTTATCTTTTATTTATGACCATTAAAAGATATGAGATGTCAAAACTCCTCTGTGCCACCCTAATAACATGACAGTATTGTTTCATTTCTGAGTTATTGTTAGTACTAGCTAACAGTTAGAATATTATACAGCCAATGGGATAAAGGGATACAGGTAACATGCTCCAAAGAACTACGGTACAACTCGTCCCTCAAAAAATAAGCCCTAAAATATCTATATTGAAGCAAAAATAAACTATGGCTCTTTAAGCAGGGAAAGTAAAAACAAATGTGCAAGAATAGAATATAGCCTGGTTTTGAATGGTTAAATATTCACTAAAGATGGCTATAGAGACTAATGACATTGCAGTACAGTTTGATATGTTAGGCTAGGGTCATATTTGCGATACAAAATTAAGATCCTGATCCGGTTTTGAGCTGTTAAAAAGCTCAAAACTGGATCAGTAACAGCAGCCCATAGGAGCCCATTATTTAAACCGGATTGCATGTAGTGCAATCCGATTACCGCTTCCGGAATTACAGCCTGCGGGGAAATTCCTGCAGGCTGCAGTTTTCGCAGCGGTTTGCAATCCACAGCAGGATTGCTATAATGGGCTCCTATGAACAAAGGGTTAAATCCTTATAAAAGATGTTGTCCTGTCTCTGGTGCTTACACAAACTATGTCAGTATACTCCTACAAACACAGGAGCCGGCGGCTGTCATTATAAAGTATAGAAAAAGCCGACAATAGAGGCGATACAGTTATATATAGAATTAACTCCTCACATGCCAACCTGTGTGGACAGCATGTCTCTAGGGAGGGTGGGCACCCCCTAGAGACATGTTGCACACATCTATTAATAACATTTAACTCTTTGTACATCCATGTGGTAGGAGGGATGAACAAAGCATACGACTGCCGCAGGCATTCACATGTGCCTTGCGGTAGCCGGATACAAACCGGTCCGAAAACTGCAGCCTGCAGGAATCTTCCCGCAGGCTATAATTCCGGATGCGGTAACCGAATTTCATGTAGTGCAATCCAGTTTAAATAATGGGCTCCTATGGGGAGCGGTTCCTTATCCGATTTTGAGTTTTTAAATAGCTCAAAACCGGATCAGGATCTGAATTTTGTACTGCAAATGTCACCCCAGCCTTACAAGTGTGACCCGAGCCTTATTTTACCAAGAAATAATGCAACTAAAATTTAACCTATCATGTGAAAAAACCATTATTAAGGCTAGGGTCACATTTACATTTTGACCCTAGCAAGACGGAACCGTTAAAAACGTAGAAATTTCCCCCACAGCGCACAGCATTAACGCTATGCGCTGCCAGGCAATGGAGCCCCATAGTAACCTGCTGTTTACCTTAGCAGCCGGCCACACACAAAGCCCCAGGATATGCGATTTATAACAGCACACAGGAAACGCTGCAGACAGTGGGTTACAGTTTGAGTTGGTGAGTCTAATCTGAATACAGAGTCAAATGTAAGCTTGCTGTGATTTCTTTCTCATATTCAATGGGTATAAGAAAAAAAAAATGTTCTCCAGTTCTGCTTCATTGAATAACGTTGGGCCAGGTGCAATTCTTTTTTTTTATCTGTTTGCACTCTTCCGATTTATACAGTGGTGTAAGCGAGCTTTCACATATATCTGGAGTGGGTGTGGCTATGGGGAGCTTGCAGGGCTATGTTAAGTCTACGTTCACACATTGCATATTTTGCCGCGTTTTTTTTACGCGCGCTTTTCAAAATACGCAATGTGCCTTTTGTCTGCCTGCAAAGTGAATGGGAAATTCACTTTGCAGTGCAGACATTGCGTAAAAATACGCACTGCGTTTTCCGGGAGAAAGCGCAGCTCCGTAAACAATTGATATGTCAATTGTTTACGCAGCTACTTCTGCGTATTCTCCCAGAGGGGAGGAAGAATCCTGCTTCCTCCTCCCCTCTTTGACAGCTGTGGCCGCCCATTAAATTTCACAGTGTATTAATATACACTGCGAAATCTAAATTAAACAAAAGCAAGTGAATGAAAAATAAAAAAGAATGAATACTTCACCTGTCCGACGCCTTCTCCCACTGTCTGGTGCCTTCTGCCGCTATCCGGTCTCCGGTTCTTAAGTGAGATCTCTTCTGACAAGACCTGTGGTGATGTCAGAGGGGCGTTCCCGGGCACTCGCGGTCATGTGATACATATCACATGACCGCGAACAGCCAATCAGCGCTGGGAACTCCCCGGGAACGCCCCCCCCTCTGACGTCAACACAGGTCTTCTCAGTACACCTCTCACTTGGAACCGGAGAGCGGCAGAAGGCACCAGACAGTGGGAGAAGGCACCGGACAGGTGAAGTATTGATTCTTTTTTATTTTCCATACATTTGCCTCTGTTTAATTTAGATTTCACAGTGTATATTAATACACTGTGAAATCTAATGGGGCTGTCACAGAGGGGAGGAGGAAGCAGGATTTTTCCTCCCCTCTGTGACATCACTGCGCTTTCTGGAGTAAACAAAGCGCAGTGTGTGAAAGCCCCTGCGTATTTTGTTGCTCTTTTTTGCGCGGCCGAAAAACGTGGCAAAAAGCGCGCGCAAAAAAGCGCAACAAAATACGCAAATGTGTGAACGTAGCCTGAGTCGGTGGAGCTTGATACATAGACACACATACACTCAGCTTTATGATATATGTATATACATGTATATATATATACATTGACTGGAAGCTCACTATATAACTAACTCTATATGTAATATATATATATGTATATTGTATATATTGTTATATATATTTTATATTATATATATATATATATTATTGGATAGATAGATAGATAGATAGATAGATAGATAGATAGATAGATAGATAGATAGATAGATAGATAGATAGATGTGTATACTTTAGTTTCAAGTCAATATATTTTTGGATTAATCTTAACATTCTGTTTGCAAAGTAAAAAGGTATAAAACTAAGATTGTAAACAGCGTACCTCTACCTGTGGCCATTATGCAATTCCAATTTCTAAATTGCTTACAAAGCTGAATTTCAGCTGACTCAGACATAAAATTCAGATGTACAGGGGAAAGCATATTTTTTAATCAGCATCTTCGTAGTAAGCATGTACAAAATAAATGTAATAATGCATTGATTTATTGTGCTGTTAGAAAACTACAACCACCATATGCACTGTTTTTACTAACTATCTTTACATTTTTTATTGTATCTACTAAACAGAAATAAAAAAAAATCCTAAAAAGATTCCCTAATATTAACAACTAAGTATAAATTCATTCTAGCATTATTTTACTATATCTGCATTATATTCTGCCTTCTCACTCATTTTTTAGATACTATTATTACTATTTATTATTATAGTTATTAAATATTAGTTAGCATGTTGTCAGCATCACATACTCCTGGGCTAACATGAGGGCCTACTGGACTTTGCATTCTATGACCATCTGAGTAAGCCCAGAGATACACTGAGCAAGATGTATGCGAGATACTCACATGAATCTCGCATGACTCACCCAGAACGGCTGCTGTCTCTCTAGGTAGGAGTGTGTCAGCTGCATGAGTATCGTGTGTTTCTAGCAGCTGACAAACTCCTGTCTAGAGAGTTGGTGGCCGTTCCGGGTGAGTCGTACAAGACTCGTGCGAGTACCTCGCATACGTCTCGCTCAGTGTGTTTTTGGCCTAAAGCTAAGGTAAGCTATTATTATTTACTAGATGGCGGCCCGATTCTAAAGAATCGGGTAGTCTAGAATCCATGTATAGTTTATTTACTAATAGTTAGGGGAGTGCGGTGAAATGAATTGTGTGTATACAGGTGGCTCAGTGGGTAGCAGAGTATACGGTGGCTCAGTGGTTAGCACTGTATATGGTGGTCAGTGGTTAGCACTGTATGGTGGCTCAGTGGTTAGCACTGTATACGGTGGCTCAGTGGTTAGCACTGTATATGGTGGCTCAGTGGTTAGCACTGTATATGGTGGCTCAGTGGTTAGCACTGTATGGTGGCTCAGTGGTTAGCACTGTATGGTGGTCAGTGGTTAGCACTGTATACGGTGGCTCAGTGGTTAGCACTGTATATGGTGGCTCAGTGGTTAGCACTGTATATGGTGGCTCAGTGGTTAGCACTGTATGGTGGCTCAGTGGTTAGCACTGTATATGGTGGCTCAGTGGTTAGCACTGTATATGGTGGCTCAGTGGTTAGCACTGTATGGTGGCTCAGTGGTTGGCACTGTATACGGTGGCTCAGTGGTTAGCACTGTATACGGTGGCTCAGTGGTTAGCACTGTATATGGTGGCTCAGTGGTTAGCACTGTATATGGTGGCTCAATGGTTAGCACTGTATGGTGGCTCAGTGGTTAACACTGTATATGGTGGCTCAGTGGTTAGCATTGTATGGTGGCTCAGTGGTTAGCACTGTATATGGTGGCTCAGTGGTTAGCACTGTATATGGTGGCTCAGTGGTTAGCACTGTATGGTGGCTCAGTGGTTGGCACTGTATACGGTGGCTCAGTGGTTAGCACTGTATACGGTGGCTCAGTGGTTGGCACTGTATATGGTGGCTCAGTGGTTAGCACTGTATATGGTGGCTCAGTGGTTAGCACTGCATATGGTGGCTCAATGGTTAGCACTGTATGGTGGCTCAGTGGTTAACACTGTATATGGTGGCTCAGTGGGTAGCACTGTATGGTGGCTCAGTGGTTAACACTGTATATGGTGGCTCAGTGGTTAGCACTGTATACGGTGGCTCAGTGGTTAGCACTGTATATGGTGGCTGAGTGGTTAGCACTGTATACGGGGGCTCAGTGGTTAGCACTGTGTACGGTTGCTCAGTGGTTGGCACTGTATATGGTGGCTCAGTGGGTAGCAGAGTATACGGTGGCTCAGTGGTTAGCACTGTATACGGTGGCTCAGTGGTTAGCACTGTATACGCTGGCTCAGTGGTTATCACTGTATATGGTGGCTCAGTGGGTAGCAGAGTATACGGTGGCTCAGTGGTTAGCACTGTATGGTGGCTCAGTGGTTAGCACTGTATGGTGGCTCAGGGGTTAGCACTGTATATGGTGGGTCAGCGGTTAGCACTGTATGGTGGCTGAGTGGTTAGCACTGTATATAGTGGATCAGTGGTTAGCACAGTATATGGTGGCTCAGTGGTTAGCACTGTATATGGTGGCTCAGTGGTTAGCACTGTATACGGTGGCTCAGTGGTTGGCACTGTATATGGTGGCTCAGTGGTTAGCACTGTATACGGTGGCTCAGTGGTTGGCACTGTATATGGTGGCTCAGTGGTTGGCACTGTATATGGTGGCTGAGTGGTTGGCACTTGTATATGGTGGCTCAGTGGTTAGCACTGTATACGGTGGCTCAGTGGTTAGCACTGTATACGCTGGCTCAGTGGTTAGCACTGTATACGCTGGCTCAGTGGTTAGCACTGTATATGGTGGATTAGTGGTTGGCACTGTATACGGTGGCTCAGTGGTTAGCACTGTATACGGTGGCTCAGTGGTTAGCACTGTATGGTGGCTCAGTGGTTAGCACTGTATGGTGGCTCAGTGGTTAGCACTGTATATGGTGGGTCAGCGGTTAGCACTGTATGGTGGCTGAGTGGTTAGCACTGTATATGATGGCTCATGTGGTTAGCACTGTATATGGTGGCTCAGTGGTTAGCACTGTATATGGTGGCTCAGTGGTTAGCACTGTATACGGTGGCTCAGTGGTTGGCACTGTATACGGTGGCTCAGTGGATAGCACTGTATACGGTGGCTCAGTGGTTATCACTGTATATGGTGCCTCTGTGGTTCGCACTGTATATGGTGGCTCAGTGGTTAGCACTGTATGGTGGCTCAGTGGTTAGCACTGTATGGTGGTTCAGTGGTTAGCACTGTATATGGTGGCTCAGCGGTTAGCACTGTATGGTGGCTGAGTGGTTAGCACTGTATATAGTGGATCAGTGGTTAGCACTGTATGGTGGCTCAGTGGTTAGCACTGTATATGGTGGCTCAGTGGTTAGCACTGTATATGGTGGCTCAGTGGTTAGCACTGTATATGGTGGCTCAGTGGTTAGCACTGTATATGGTGGCTCAGTGGTTGGTACTGTATATGGTGGCTCAGTGGTTGGCACTGTATATGGTGGCTCAGTGGTTAGCACTGTATATGGTGGCTCAGTGGTTAGCACTGTATGGTGGCTCAGTGGTTAGCACTGTATGGTGGTTCAGTGGTTAGCACTGTATATGATGGCTCAGTGGTTACCACTGTATGGAGGCTCAGTGGTTAGCCCTGTATAGGGTGGCTCAGTGGTTAGCACTGTATAGGGTGACTCAGTGGTTAGAACTGTATATGGTGGCTCAGTGGTTAGCACTGTATATAGTGGCTCAGTGGTTAGCACTGTATATGGTGGCTCAGTGGTTGCCACTGTATACGGCGACTCTGTGGTCAGCAGAGTACTGCGGCTCTGTGGTCAGCAGAGTACGGCGGCTCTGTGGTCAGCAGAGGACGGCGGCTCTGTGGTCAGCAGAGGACGGCGGCTCTGTGGTCAGCAGAGGATGGCGGCTCTGTGGTCAGCAGAGGACGGCGGCTCTGTGGTCAGCAGAGGACGGCGGCTCTGTGGTCAGCAGAGGACGGCAGCTCTGTGATCAGCAGAGGAGGGCGGCTCTGTGGTCAGCAGAGGACAGCGGCAGAGTGATCAGCGCAGGAAGGAGGCAGAGTGATCAGCGCAGGAAGGAGGCAGAGTGATCAGCGCAGGAAGGAGGCAGAGTGATCAGCGCAGGAAGGAGGCAGAGTGATCAGCGCAGGAAGGAGGCAGAGTGGTGAGTGCAGGAAGGAGGCAGAGTGGTGAGCGCAGGAAGGAGGCAGAGTGGTAAGCAGAGGACGGCGGCTGTGTGGTCAGCAGAGGACGGCGGCTGTGTGGTCAGCAGAGGACAACGGCTGTGTGGTCAGCAGAGGACGGCGGCTCTGTGGTCAGCAGAAGACGGCGGCTCTGTGGTCAGCAGACGACGGCGGCTCTGTGGTCAGCGCAGGAAGGAGGCAGAGTGGTCAGCGCAGGAAGGAGGCAGAGTGGTGAGTGCAGGAAGGAGGCAGAGTGGTGAGCGCAGGAAGGAGGCAGAGTGGTAAGCAGAGGACGGCGGCTGTGTGGTCAGCTGAGGACGGCGGCTGTGTGGTCAGCAGAGGACGGCGGCTGTGTGGTCAGCAGAGGACGGCGGCTGTGTGGTCAGCAGAGGACGGCGGCTGTGTGGTCAGCAGAGTGCGGCGGCTCTGTGGTCAGCGCAGGAAGGAAGCAGAGTGGTCAGCGCAGGAAGGAGGCTGAGTGGTGAGCGCAGGAAGGAGGCAGAGTGGTGAGCGCAGGACGGCGGCTCTATGGTCAGCAGAGGACGGCGGCAGAGTGATCAGCGCAGGAAGGAGGCAGAGTGATCAGTGCAGGAAGGAGGCAGAGTGATCAGTGCAGGAAGGAGGCAGAGTGATCAGCCTAGGAAGGAGGCAGAGTGGTGAGCGCAGGACGGCGGCTCTGTGGTCAGCAGAGGACGGCGGCTCTGTGGTCAGCAGAGGACGGCGGCTCTGTGGTCAGCGCAGGAAGGAGGCAGAGTGGTCAGCGCAGGAAGGAGGCATAGTGGTGAGTGCAGGAAGGAGGCAGAGTGATCAGCGCAGGAAGGAGGCAGAGTGGTGAGCGCAGGACAGAGGCTCTGTGGTCAGCAGAGGAGGGTGGCTCTGTGGTCAGCAGAGGACGGTGGCTCTGTGGTCAGCAGAGGACGGCGGCACTGTGGTCAGCGCAGAAAGGAGGCAGAGTGGTTAGCGCAGGAAGGAGGCAGAGTGGTGAGCGCAGGAAGGAGGCAGCGTGGTGAGCGCAGGACGGCGGCTCTGTGGTCAGGAGAGGACGGCGGCAGAGTGATCAGCGCAGGAAGGAGGCAGAGAGATCAGCGCAGGAAGGAGGCAGAGTGATCAGCGCAGGAAGGAGGCAGAGTGATTAGCACAGAAAGGAGGCAGAGTGGTGAGCGCAGGACGGCGGCTCTGTGGTCAGCAGAGGACGGCGGCTCTGTGGTCAGCAGAGGACGGCGGCTCTGTGGTCAGCGCAGGAAGGAGGCAGAGTGGTCAGCGCAGGAAGGAGGCAGAGTGGTGAGTGCAGGAAGGAGGCAGAGTGGTGAGCGCAGGAAGGAGGCAGAGTGGTAAGCAGAGGACGGCGGCTGTGTGGTCAGCAGAGGACGGCGGCTGTGTGGTCAGCAGAGGATGGTGGCTGTGTGGTCAGCAGAGGACGGCGGCTGTGTGGTCAGCAGAGGACGGCGGCTCTGTGGTCAGCAGAGGACGGCGGCTCTGTGGTCAGCGCAGGAAGGAGGCAGAGTGGTCAGCGCAGGAAGGAGGCAGAGTGGTGAGTGCAGGAAAGAGGCAGAGTGGTGAGCGCAGGAAGGAGGCAGAGTGGTGAGCGCAGGAAGGAGGCAGAGTGGTAAGCAGAGGACGGCGGCTGTGTGGTCAGCAGAGGACGGCGGCTGTGTGGTCAGCAGAGGACGGCGGCTGTGTGGTCAGCAGAGGACGGCGGCTGTGTGGTCAGCAGAGGACGGCGGCTGTGTGGTCAGCAGAGTGCAGCGGCTCTGTGGTCAGCGCAGGAAGGAAGCAGAGTGGTCAGCGCAGGAAGGAGGCAGAGTGGTGAGCGCAGGAAGGAGGCAGAGTGGTGAGCGCAGGACGGCGGCTCTATGGTCAGCAGAGGACGGCGGCAGAGTGATCAGCGCAGGAAGGAGGCAGAGTGATCAGCGCAGGAAGGAGGCAGAGTGATCAGCGCAGGAAGGAGGCAGAGTGATCAGCGCAGGAAGGAGGCAGAGTGGTGAGCGCAGGACGGCGGCTCTGTGGTCAGCAGAGGACGGCGGCTCTGTGGTCAGCAGAGGACGGCGGCTCTGTGGTCAGCGCAGGAAGGAGGCAGAGTGGTCAGCGCAGGAAGGAGGCATAGTGGTGAGTGCAGGAAGGAGGCAGAGTGATCAGCACAGGAAGGAGGCAGAGTGGTGAGCGCAGGACGGCGGCTCTGTGGTCAGCAGAGGACGGCGGGTCTGTGGTCAGCAGAGGACGGGGGCCCTGTGGTCAGCAGAGGATGGGGGCTCTGTGGTCAGCAGAGGCCGGGGGCTCTGTGGTCAGCAGAGGCCGGCGGGTCTGTGGTCAGCAGAGGCCGGCGGGTCTGTGGTCAGCAGAGGACGGCAGGTGTTGGTCAGCAAAGGACAGCGGGTCTGTGGTCAGCAGAGGACGGCGGGTCTGTGGTCAGCAGAGGACGGCGGGTCTGTGGTCAGCAGAGGACGGCGGGTCTGTGGTCAGCAGAGGACGGCGGGTCTGTGGTCAGCAGAGGACGGCAGCTCTGTGGTCAGCAGAGGAGGGCGGGTCTGTGGTCAGCAGAGGACGGCGGGTCTGTGGTCAGCAGAGGACGGCGGGTCTGTGGTCAGCAGAGGACGGCGGGTCTGTGGTCAGCAGAGGACGGCGGGTCTGTGGTCAGCAGAGGACGGCGGGTCTGTGGTCAGCAGAGGACGGTGGGTCTGTGGTCAGCAGAGGACGGCAGCTCTGTGGTCAGCAGAGGAGGGCGGGTCTGTGGTCAGCAGAGGACGGCGGGTCTGTGGTCAGCAGAGGACGGTGGGTCTGTGGTCAGCAAGGAGGACGGGGCTCTGTGGTCAGCAGAGGATGGGGGCTCTGTGGTCAGCAGAGGCCGGGGGCTCTGTGGTCAGCAGAGGCCGGCGGGTCTATGGTCAGCAGAGGCCGGCGGGTCTGTGGTCTGCAGAGGACGGCAGGTGTGTGGTCAGCAAAGGACGGCGGGTCTGTGGTCAGCAGAGGACGGCGGGTCTGTGGTCAGCAGAGGACGGCGGGTCTGTGGTCAGCAGAGGACGGCGGGTCTGTGGTCAGCAGAGGACGAGGGGTCTGTGGTCAGCAGAGGACGGCAGCTCTGTGGTCAGCAGAGGAGGGCGGGTCTGTGGTCAGCAGAGGACGGCGGGTCTGTGGTCAGCAGAGGACGGCGGGTCTGTGGTCAGCAGAGGACGGCGGGTCTGTGGTCAGCAGAGGACGGCTGGTCTGTGGTCAGCAGAGGACGGCGGGTCTGTGGTCAGCAGAGGACGGGGGGTCTGTGGTCAGCAGAGGACGGCAGCTCTGTGGTCAGCAGAGGAGGGCGGGTCTGTTGGTCAGCAGAGGACGGCGGGTCTGTGGTCAGCAGAGGACGGCGGGTCTGTGGTCAGCGCAGGAAGGAGGCTCTGTGGTCAGCAGAGGACGGCAGCTCTGTGGTCAGCGCAGGAAGGAGGCTCTGTGGTCAGCAGAGGACGGCAGCTCTGTGGTCAGCGCACGCTAGGTGGGCGGAGCCATGGCGGGAGTCCCGCGAGGTGGGCGGAGCCAAAGTGGGAGTCTCGCGAGGTGGGCGGAGCCAAGGCGGGAGTCTCGCGAGGTGGGCGGAGCCAAGGGGGGAGTCTCGCGAGGTGGGCGGAGCCAAGGCGGGAGTCCCGCTGGGTGGGCGGAGCCATGGCGGTAGCCCCGCGATGTGGGCGGAGCCATGGCGGGAGCCCCCGCGATGTGGGCGGAGCCATGGCGGGAGCGGTGCAGCGGGATGGCGACGGGGTAAGTATACTGGAGTGTGTGTGTGTGTGTGTGTGTTTGTGTTTGTGTGAGTGCGTGAGTGTGTATGTGTGATGTGGTTGGGATGGTGTGTGTGTGTTTGGGAGGACTGTAGTGAGAGGCTGTGTGTGTGTTTGATGAGACAGTAGTGAGGGGCGAGCGGAACGTTGAAACGCCGGTGCCTGTAGCTGCACGGAAAGTTCCGAGCGGCTACACTGCACTGTGACGTCAGCAGCATGGTCGGAGGCCGTCACGGAAGTAACCCTTCGGGTTCTCCGGAAGTGGCCTTCGGCTTTTATATAATAGATTATTATAGCACCATTTATTCCATGGCACTATACATGTGAAAAGAGCATACATAGACAAGTATAATAAACATGAGCAATACAAGGCACACACAGGTACAGTATGAGAGAGGATACTGCCCATGAAGACTCACAGTCTAGAAGCTAGTTATACATAGGATCATGGGCTGGATGGCCTAGGGAGCAGGAGGCAGATGCCCCCCAGGCCAGTGGTCAAGCAGCAGTTTCATGGCCGCTCGGTCATCTGTCACATTGGTCTGTGCGGATGATCTGCCTCTGAAGCTCACTGCCTTGATGCAGTGACAGGTGGCCGCAGCTGGGATGCCCACTGATCATGGGCAACTGCTGTGTGCTTACCCCCAGACAGCCCCTGCTTAGGATAAACAGAAGGCACTATATTTCTCATTTACATACCTTTATTCAAATTTAGCAAAGTTTCTTTTAACTGAGATAAGACAGTACCGGGATTTTATAAAAAAAAAGTGTACCTTGACACCCAACTCATCTTTGGTGAGAGCAGCATGCATGACCGGAAGTGTGGTGACTTACGCTCATATGCATACACCCAGTGTCAGAGAAGCTCAATGCTGAAAGGTACAGAGCCGTGCACACACGTGGCTTTGTATAGCGATGATGATGACGATAGCTGTTGTAAAGCTTGTTATCACACCCACAGGTGAATAATAACATGATAAGTGGGCCGATAAGTCAAGGAAACTGATGCCCAAACCAAAGCCCTAATTAGGATCTCATAAACGGAGTTTAAAAATACATTTTATGACTCCTACTACAGGAAGAGACAGGCAGGGATTCTAGTTCTGCGCACAGAACTGCTGGTGGCTCTGGTTGAACAGGGGACCTGACAGGTTCCTTTTAAGTGACAATTTTCTGTGACAAGTTATCAAGATGGTGGGTTATTTGTCCGATTAAGCTTAGCTTCAATTATATACTTGAAACCAGCCTTGGTAGTTATTTAGCTGATATTGACTTTTCTTGATGGTGTATTTCAAAACCCAGGCATTGAACTGAAAATCACAGGAGAATAAGATTCTTATAAACTCATAAATGTCCAAATAGTCTTTTATTTTTAATGCATAGTTTAATTTTTAGATATTTTATATGAACAAAAAGGACTATAGCAAGTTTGAAAGCGGCAGAAAAACTCACAAGCTATTCACGAATATTCACGCATGGCAGATTCAGGCCATGAATTGGGTGATTGTCTCATTTATGCGAGTGGGGCTTGGAGAAATCCATAGACATTCTTTAAAGTAAACTACATCTTATGCATTCAAGAACTTAAAGTGTAAATGTCATTTCATTAAAAAACACACAATAGTGGACTGTTGTTAATGATGGGTTTCATAGCTGTTAAGATTATGCTTTTTTTTTTGCCATGTGACTTATTTTTTCACAAGTTTCTCTTGTGCTCTTTTAAAATCAGCATTTTATGACTGTGCTGGCATGGCCAGCAGCTGATGGGGTGAGTTGTAAAGTGACAGCAGAGAAGGGTTTAACATAGATTGTGACTGAGCTGTGTGGAGCCAGATGACAGTTCCGAAGCTTTTGCTAAATGTGATCCTGACATTCTGAAATTGCTCTGCACTGTACTGTAGCCAGAAGTAATCTGATACATTGTTGTCACTTCATCAGCTGCAGTCACTAGTGTGTATGCTGTGTAGGCCCTTCCCCCTTTACCCTTATATGGTTACATGCCCCATATTCAGTGTGAGAAGCTTGAAGATTGATTTGACTGATAATGAACGTATGTCTACTTCTGACATAGTGTAGTGGGCACACTTTTTTGGAAAGTTTAGGAATGTTTTCCTTCCAGATTTAAATTAATAAAGTATATTTGAAAGTTTTTTAAAATCAATTGCAAAAACATTTTTAAATTTAAATAAAAATGAAAACAGCATTTATGCAAAAAGGCCAACGCTTTAAAACCCAAATTATTCCCAAAAAATTAAACCAATTTTCTTTTTTTTTTTAAAATTAAATGCCAGATTTTTAAATGTTTTTAAGTCCTAATGAATCAAAAAACATAATTTGCCAAAAATTATTACACGTACGGAAATTTTTTAGAAAAGGTGCGTCCCAATTTTGGGACATTGGCAAAAGTGAAAGCAAAAACCCCAGAAAAGATAGAATTTATTTTAACTTTAATTTTTTTTCATTTTTTTCTTACAAACTATTAAGCAAACAATATGTTTATGCACTTTTTTTTCAAAATAATTTTATTACAAAATTCTCCAAAAAAACTCAGTTAGGGGAATGGAATACAGCAAAACACTTACATGAAGGGGAACATCACACCGTTCCCCAAATTCGGTTGTTTTTTCTTACATAAAAACACACCTTCTTTGTGGGAGGCAATTTGGGTCAAACAAAAGATTACCAGGATCAAATCACTAACCCCGGCCACCTAAAAAGGTTTTTACCTTTCCCTTGAGGTCCCCCATTGCTTTGAGGTTGATTGTGTTCTTTTTTTCTTAGATAGGTCAATGCAATCCTCCTCCTTACACCCTTTCAGTGGCACACTTTTTTCTGGGGTTTGCCTTTTTATATGCCCTCCCCGGTGTTTACAACAGCAATGTCAAACAATTTAGTGAAAAGGGGCCAAAAAAAAAAATTCTGGGAAAGGGTTTTGACCCGGTAA